>DWGR01004563.1:0-11050 GCA_018247715.1 Heliconius burneyi
CGTTCATAAAGCTACCCTTGAAATGTATTCTTTCTAAAAAAAGAAATAACCGTTAGTTATTCGTCCATTTTTCTTAGTGCATAACATTGTTAGAAATGGACCAAGTTATAACGGGACTGTACGGAAGCCACCAGCATTCAAATAAAGAAATAATTATTCAAAATCTGTTCACCCAGACAAAAATTTTTGAGGTAACAAGCAAAAAAACAGTCGAATTGATAGCCTCCTCCTTTTACAGAAGTTGATTAAACATAGCTTTATTTAAGAAATTTATTATTAAGCGGAAATTTAATTTAGAATGTAAGCTAATAATAACATGTTAGTGCTATGAATTATAACTATAATCACAGTTAGCTATTAGAAAAAGCTGAAACATATCATTTAGAAAAAATCTTTTTATTATGTTAGTTATTCTTAGAGTAAACATGAAATAATTTTAATCTAGTCTTTTATAGTCTGATTAACCTGTGACGTGAGATTGGTGACATTAATTTGATTTAAATCTTTAGTAACGCCGGTCTCACAGACCGGGATTACTGACCTAAAACTTTGTTAATAACTAATTAGGTAACGTATACATAATTTCGTTTTAATGTTACATATGAATATGGCAATAAAACATAAGTATATGATCAGATTCTTCTTGAATTAAATCGTTTGATGAAGTGGGTGACTAAATCTGTGAAATCTTCAATAATGTCCTCTTTGTTTAATCTTTTAGACCGCGACATACAATTAAAACAAAAGAGATTTTGCCAGAAATGAAAAAGTGATTTTTTCTAACAAAATACATAATAAAATAATCGTTATAAAATAACATAACAAAATAAAACGCCATTTGTCAAGCGAAGACGCTTCGAACCTGCATATTTACTATAAAGGAGACCGCAAATCGCGTGAACTATAAAAAAACCCAGACCTCACATTTTAGATTTCAGTATTCTACCCCGCGTAAATTAACTATTTTTATTCCGACGCTACTATGATATCAGTAATACGATTGCACTCAAGGCACGTTCTGCGTCGTCGAACACGACTGCTATCAGATCTGTTACGATGTTGAAAAATATAGAAAGATCATATTATGTATATACAGTAGGGTGGACCAAAAATATATATATTTTTAATTACAGTGAAAATATTGTTTTGGATCACAAAAAATACGTATGTTTAGAGGGCAGCTCTTAATTTTTATAATAAGAGGTGTGTCATCGTGATTCTCGATTTCCCATATAAATAACAAAGAAAATTTTGTATTTCTTTATTTGAAACTTTGTTGCGATTAAATTAATACCATCGATGTAAAAGCCAATATATATTCTTGTAGGAAATTAAACGATCTACAAAAATGGCACGATATGTTTTTGTGCTAATTTGACTCATTAAAAAAATATTGAAAATTAGAATTGTAAAATAGCTTAAGTTTCATGTAATAAAAAAAATATCTTTATAGTTTTTTATAAAGTTTAACATTTCTTAACTAATATATATATATGTGCTAAATTTTAACTTTCTAAGTTCAATACCCAATGCGTTGTCAGTACCAGTAAAAAATATATCTTTGTGCACATAATATAATTTTGAAAGAACTCATATGCATTAACCTCACTGTACACGGTATAACCGTTTCACGAGGATCCATTTCTTCAATCTGAAAACACACCAAAATGTTTCGAATTAGGCGAAAAGTGGAGCATGAAAAGATGTCTACACTGATCTTTTATCCAGGATAAATATAAGAACGATAGCGACTTTCAACCCCTATACCTTGTTGGGGTTGAAAGTCTGTATAGCCAAGTTCATTGTATAAATGTATAATTTACAGTCTCTACTCTTACTTAGTAAAAACAAATATTTTTTAACTTCTATAGATCAGCGGTTAGAAAATGTCCCTAGCGCAAATTCAAAACGATACTGGCAAAGCTTCGAGCAGAAAGCTAGTAAGTAATAAAACAAAATTAGTTCCACAAACATTTTGAATAAAGGTAGACCTACCATATCTCATCATAAAATCAACAATATTTTTTATATAGGTTAACATTATCTCACAACAAGTACTTAAAACAATCACATTTTTAATTAATAGACTACTACACCGTCATACATATTCAAGTGTCTTGAAAAAAATATCGAGTTAATTCTTTACTTCCATTGGGTGGCTATATGAAACAAAAGATTTTTTATCTTCCAACTTTCCCGTATAGCGCGGTAAAGAGAGAGAACAGAGTGTCAAGACATTTTTTCGTTGCTACATGAATGGCGGAAACCAACGCAACGCTTTCTATTATTAGAGAGAGAAATTTTTATAATAGGGTACCTGGGAACCTAATTTTAAGACACTATTTTCGCCATTAAGACACTTCCATTCCCCCATTTACCGCTGAATTCTTGAGACATTGTATGCTGAGTGGTAATACTCAACGCCATGCTTTGCGTCAAATGAAAGTATTAAATATTTTATACCTCCGAATGGCAAATGACCCCACAACCTTGGTGTGTGCGTTATCTGACGCACGTTTGTGCTCCTCCAAAACGATGATGATAGTATATATAGAAAATTTATTTTGTATTCCCACGCTTCGTAGAATTTCTACATTTCTACATTTCTAATTGGCGAAACCGACAAATATGCTCTGTATAAATGCCACGTTACTAATTTGTTTTATTTTTTGTATAACATGCATAAAAATCAGATAAATAAATGCATGAAAATTTGACAAATAAATGCATAAAAATAAAAGAAATAAATATTATCAAAAACTTTTCTTTGTATAGGAACTTTTCTTTTCAAAATTCAGTTATAATTATTTGTAAATTTTAAATGTATTTACAATGGAACTGAACAATTCTGATCATATATTTTATCAAATTAGATTTATCGGGATACGACTCAAGAGCTTGCACTATATGACTGGAAGGTGCAATTACTTGTGTTATATTTTATTATAATATTCAATTCTTTCCTTTGATCTAGGGCACGGCTGCAGTAGACAAACTAACCACTTCAATCAGCCCGGATATATTGTGGTCAATCGACTATGTAACCAAGTAGGCTGATGTAAACAGGAACCTGGGAATCTAGTGTTAAAAAACTCCGTTTACTTTAAGAACGGAAGTACCATTCTCCACGCGTTCTCGATGTATTGCGTGATGAGTGGCGGAACTCAACGCCGCGCAACGGCAATCGTGAGCAGAACGAGGAACTGACAATATAAAATATTTCATTTCCTCGAGTGGGAATCGAACCCATAATCTGTTAGATTTACAATCGCACGCTTGTGCCCCTTTGCTACGACTGGCCTCAATTTGACTTATATTTTTTTAAAAGCAAAAGTAATTAGAACTATTTCTACATCCACAATATTTTTCTTTCTGTAGAAAAGCCGTCGATACCATACGTGTAGCATAATGCTTTTACTTAAACACACTTGTACAAATCTGGATACAGGAATATGAAAACACTTTTAATTTTCCACTTCAATTAAAAATAAGGATAGATTAAAAAGAAAAATCGATTTTTTCTCTCTCCTTTGATCTATAATTTATTTCAGTGTAAATTTTTTTATCCTATTGGTTTCAGTTTGAAATAAGCTATTAATACTGACCTATTTTATTATATAAGTCTACAGGTAATCAGCGCATATTTTTTATTATTTTAATGAACTAAAGTCAGCTTAGTTTACAGGATTTCTTCTTTGTTATCAAAATAAATGTTTTTTTAAGACGAAAAGGATGTCAACGGTAGTATAGGGCTGGGAAATTAATTATTTCTTTTTTTGCTCTTAACATTTTGAAAATCGGGTGATACGTATAGCAGCAGCAGCGCAAATGCATAAAAACAAAACACTGATCAGCGTTTACCGTCCAATTAAATTCAATCATTACGTGTTAACTGGTGGAACTTAAAGCAGGACGAAAACGAGTAAATGAGAATAATCTATATCTCTAAAAGCTTACAATAAAATAGTAACGTACTTTTAATAAAATTGTTGATCGGCGGTGATTTTAATATAATTGTCGATAGCGCGAATTTAACAATGTAATAGAATCTATTTTTTATTATTTGTTTGTCCGTTCATCCGTTTTTATATAACTATAATGGTAAGGAACCCTCGTGCATGGGTCCTACTCACACTTGGGCGATTATTTAAAGTATAGATGCTGTCTTTAAAGTCACTGTGTATTTCGAGTGGATAGTTTATAATAATACACCATTAACCATCCCCTCGAATGGCTTTTATATTTCTAAAATTAAGTACTTTGCAAACATACATAATATATTACAACAGGAACATAATTCAGTGCATTAAGTAAATAATTAGTAGTTAAAGCGGGCGAAGCCGCGCTAGTTTAAATATAAGTTTTCTTTTTTAAGCCAAGTGAACAATAAATAAATCAAGTACCTACTTGAATTGAAAATCGAAAATAGCAAAAATATGCTATTACGTTTCTGCACCGTCACACAGGCCCAGCGCGAGATTTGCTTCATATCGTCACGCTCGGGTGGCTCTGATCAATATTGAGCGAGTAATTTTCGGTGGTTGCTAAAAGTTGCGATTTGGAATATTTTTGCACATTATTGCATTTTTAAAATTTTTTTTTGCTTCACGATGTATCCCACATTCTACAATATATCCCATATTCTACAATAGAGCAGCTTAGTCCCTGATTTCCTTTTCCCGTTTGAGATATTGCGTGTTTAGTGTCGGGAAAAGAGCAAATTTCTGCGTATTTATCATATCTGCGCGAGACGAGAGTACGTCTGAGATTGGGATCTAATATCATCATGTTCAATGTGTCATTACGAGAATAACAAGATGTGTGTGGTCTAGCGTCGTCGAAAACCAGCAGTGGCTTTGGGCGGTGGACCAACCTAGCATTTCCATCATGGTTTGTAACTGCTGATAATACACCACCAAACGCTGACAAGGTTCTATTTTGGGTCAAATTTCGGTTGGGGCAGGATTTGGCTGGTTTGTGTACAGCCCTTGTGATGAGTACTTTCCATTATCATAGAGAATCCTCTTTTATCGCAGATAATGATTCAATTTATACCTTTCATTGTTATACCGATTAAGCAATGTTAGACAGCAGTCGACGCGCGTTTGCTGGTTCGCTTCACTCAGTTGGTGTGAGGTACCCACCTCTCAAGCTTTTTAATGTTTTCAATTTGTTTTAAGTGGATTAAAACAGTTTTATGACTAACATCGCTGCCTGCAGCTAACTCGAACGATGGATCCGCTTCCACGATAGCCTTCAATTTTTCTTTATCAACTGGGATCTCCGGCCGTCCACAATACAGGGCTTGTTCGACAGGTTGATATTTCCAGAAGAAAAACGTTGGAGCTAAGAACGCGACACTACCACCATACACGTCACGTCAAACCTACGAGCCGTAGCTCAGTTTACAACCTTCGCTTGTAAACTGAGTGACGCAAACAAGAAAAATAGAAGAAAAAGAACAAATGAATGACGATTAACAAAACGCAAATGCCTGTGTAAATAGCTGTATTGTAATTTTAATTTGGAATTCGTAACCAAAAAGGAGAAATTTGTGATTAAAGCGGTCAGTACGACAAAACGCCAATGTCATATGTAAGGATCTAGCATTAATAAAAAAATGTTTTTAAAAAACATATTTTCTAGATTTCTTACAAGCTATATTTTATTTCATAAAAAAGCATTTGATATCTATTTTGAGTGGGATGATGTCCCATTGACATCAGAACTGATGTCATAATCAAAATTTTAGTTTTTAGTAAGACTCAGAGAAATAGGTCAAATTGAGCTGGTAAGATTTCACATACACTAACACAAATAGTTCACACGGTAAATACAAAATGTGCCTATCTAGAAGAAGTGAAGTTACAATATCTCAAGTCTAAAGTCTTCGTGGTATCACTAAGAGAATTCCTGATTTTGGCAGGCCGCGAACTGGCTTTATCTTACTGCGGTTCCGTTTCGCTTGTACACAAAATGTACGATTACAATGTTGTTATAGCATGCATGTTACTTCTTTAGTACATCTTATTTTATTTTAGCTTTACGATGTATTTTGTATATAGCGGGAGATTTGAAGGAAACTAATATTAACTACTCAAGGGAATAAATGAATTTCCTCGCACTGGTTTCTTACCATTAATATAAAACCAGATAAAGCACGGCGTTGAGTTCGGTCTCTCAAAACGCAATGTCTCAAAAATTAGGTAGAATGTGAGGAATGAAAGAGTCTTAATGGGAACTGAGTGTCTTAACACTAGGTTCCTAGGTTTTCTCAGCGTAATTTGTTATTTGCGGGATACAACGTGAAGCTAAAAAAACCTATATGCAATAAGTGGACTTAACAAACGAACACTTATAAAGATAGACGGACAACAAAAATTTTCTATAAGGGTTTGTTTTTGTCCTTTTGACCTTTGTACTGAACCCCAAAAATGTAAATGAAATACTAACTCGAGTGAGCATCGAACCCACAACTGATACGTTGTACCTCTTCGTTGTCACACGGCTTCTGACGACGAAATAAAATGCCATGATCATAAAATATTTTCGTATGTTTTTTTTTTGTTGACTTAAAACATTGAGCTTTCACATCATTTACTATTACATATATTTTTAATTCAGTTAATTTTATTAAGATTATGACTTTCGCAATTTTCATATTTTTTAAATAAAAGTTTTACAATCAGTCGCTGTACCGCTGTGCACGAATCCATAAATAAAAATATTTGTTCTTATATAAATAATTAAACGAAAAATAAAAACGACATATTGAATCATAATGTATTAGTATAAAAATTACCCTTGCCGTAGCTCAGTGAAGCACCGAAGTAAAAGTCTATTAACCGTACTAAGGTACGGATTTCTTTCATAATGAAAGGGATTAGTGTCCCCATCTGACCCCATCCCCTCTCAAAACTTGGTCTAATTAGGGAGCTTATCGTGATGCGACTCGCTTATATACAAATATATCTCTTGGTAAGCTTGAATTCACAAATTAGTATAGAATGTTATTAAAATTATGCGCATATACAGAGTGTTTTTATCGTAAATTATCCTTGTAAATTAAAACACCATTTGTTAAGATCAGCACACACAGACACTAACCTACCAAAGAGACAACATCGTACTTGCCTCTTTCTCGAAATCAAGTCGTAGATATTGGCGCTGAAGTTAAACGTTGTTTCCGTTTATTATAGAATATAGGTAATTGTGAAGAATAGAACGAGAGTTATCCCTTTCTCGTTCTGGTGTGTTTTTGTGAATGAAAATGGCAGATCGGCAACATTTAGTAATAATTTTGTACCTGCAGCTGTTAACGCTATTGGTACCTATTCGTAACTGCGTTTTTATTTTTGAACATGAGGTTAATGCTGATAGCCTTATTGGCTTTTACAGCGATACCGGTTGGGTAGGGAAGAGGGTACTCTGTCCCTGAAGAAATGCAAGCACTAAGTGGCTGCCTGTGAGGAAGTGGACGACTGTAAGGGACTCGAACCTCGGCTTGCGGCCGTCGAGCGGACTGGGCAACTGTGTCACACGTAATACAGTATGGATAAAAATCATGGAAAGAAAATTATAATCCTACGTCTAAACTGTTGAGGAATCTTGAATATTTTTTTAGATATGGATTTTAAAATATTCTAGGAGGGCAGTCGTCACGCAGGGGCACAAAGTGTGACACAAAGGGGCACAAACTGTGACACAAAGGGGCACGAAGTGTGTGTAAATCCGACTGGTTAGTTCGATACCCACTCGAGGAGATAAAATATTTATTTATGTTACTATGTTATTTCTTCGCTATGGTGTCAGAAAGTGAAGAATGGAGTGCCTTAACACTATTCTCCTCTGCTCCCAGTATATTTGTTTATATGTACAGCCCATTCCCGAGAATTTGGCGAAAGGTGAGGAACGGAAGTTTCATAATGGGTTAGATTGGGTTAACACTAGATTCCCAGGTTAGATAAAAAATGGACCCATGTGTATATATCTTTCTATGCTAATTACATTCAGATTTTTTCATACAACTTACAGATATTACCATCCTACAGTACTAGTCAAGTTTTCTTGCTTAATTAAAGCCACGAGTTTTCTATACCGAGAACAAGAAACCGTTATTTCAAGGAAATAAAATAAACATTTATATAGAAAATTCATAATGCTACATGAAACATATTTAAATAAAAGTTTTTTCGCACACACTTTTAAAATGATATTATGAGAACATTATTAAAAATAGACTTCTTGTACTTTTCAAGTTTTTTTATGTATCTCGTTGTATCCCGAAGCCGAGCAGACAAAAGGAAAAGGTAAGCCAGCAAAAGCCAGGGGAACTAGTGTTAGGATACTCCGTTCTCCTAAGGAACTTCCGTTTGCCACTTATCGCCAAATTTTAGAACCACTGCGTGTTGAGCGGCGGATCTCAACGCCGCGCTTTGCCTAGTTACTAGAGCGAGGAAGTTTTAACATTAAATATTACATTTCTTCGAGTGGGAATCAAACCCCTGTATAATATGTAGCTAGCCATATTTCGTCTTAATTACAAGGCTCATTTAGCTCACATCATTATCAGGCTGTATTTCACCGTGACTGACAGTTAAAATTATCATAATAAAATAAATATTTAAGATATTCAAATAAATATTTTATATAAACTACTTTTTATTTACAGGTGTTGATGCTTTGAGATTTCAACAGTGATGTAGCACTATCCATCATTACTTTGTGGTAATATGGCTTAGTATGTTTTCTTGTTTTTTTTCAAATAAAAGTTCTTATTCTAGATATATTAGGATAAAGTTGGAAAAAAAAAATATTTTCCGAACACCTAAAATCATCAGTCTTAGGTGAGGGTAATTTAAATTTAGGATAAGTGGTAATCATAGATGAACACTTATCCAATTATATATTATAAATTCAACATGTTTTTTTGTTAGATTCTTCTTTTAATAATATCATTTTTTCACCACTCAACACGCAATGCCTCCAAATTTGGAGCAAAATGGGGAATATTGTTGGGAAAGCATTTTTATGGGTACGGAGTGTCTTAATACAGCGTTTACGCTTTTTACCGCTTAGCGGACTGTTTAAACACTATGCAACAGCTTAGTGTTTAAACAGTCCGTTCCCTACATCAACAGAAACTTAAAAAATTTTATATCAAATATATCACTGCAGATTTCCTATCTTGCACCACTTAATTAACTTAACATTGCCAAATCTCTGCATATTTCATTAGTATGTAAAAAGCAGGTATATTTGGCGGAGATCCAGTAAAGTTTCAATCCTATAATTAACACTTACCCCTTGAACTTATATGAGAATCTAAAATTATACTAAATAAAGTGCCAAGTATTCTTTATATATATGTATAAATATATGTAAATATGTATCAATATGTGTTTTGATTTTTTTTAATTTCATTTGTATGTATGTGTGATCGTGGCGCTGTGGCACAAGCTTATGAGTGTATACCCCACGTTTTTAGGTTCGATACCCACTCGGGGGAATCTCGAGGGGAGTTCCCTCTTACTATGTTCGGGATACAGCTTGAAGCAATTTAAAAATATATAATATGCGGCTTGACCACAGACAAAGTGTAGGATTCCGCAAAGTTTTTGACTTGCACATGAAGGGCTCCATACCATTAACTATAAAAATGGTAAATATTTATTTTATTTTGCTTTTTAGTATTTGTCGTATTACATGAGTGGTGGATCTCTACGCAGCGATTTGCTTTTAGAACTATATCTGGTACCATATTTAATGTATGCTTTAACAAAATAATAACTTCAAAATGAAATTTACACTTAAATGGAAAATTTGTTTCATTTTATAATTGTTATTTTATTAAAGGAAAGTATTGAACACTAAATAACGTCAAAAACTAACTGTATATGCAATGGGTTTGGGTTCGATTCCCATTCAAAGAAAGTTATTTCCATTTTTGCTTTATTAATAATACAAAGCGCAGCATTGACTTTCGCCACTCTCGAAACACAAGAATAAGGTGAAGAACGAACTGTCTTCACACTATAACCATCTGCTTAATCTGCTGTTTGGAAATAGAGCATGAAGCTAAATATAAAAACCAAATTATAAATAATTGCAATTATTGTGGTAAGTAAATGAAGTTGGTATACCAAAGCAATTCACACGAACCATCAGTAATACTACATATAAGATATTTTAAGATATCTTAATTACCAACTCAACTCGGCTAAATTCAAATCTTGGATCGTTAAGATTCGAAGCACAGAGTTTGTTTCTTGCTTATACGTCTTTGAATTATGTCTTGAGGGTTTCTCCGAGTCATTGGATTGTAACTAAAGTAATTAATATACTTACCCAGATATTACCCCCCGGTCGCAAGCGTTCGAAATTTTAATCACAATAATTTTGTTATGATGTTAGAAACAATTTTTTAAGCTTCCACAAAGTTAGCGTCGACATTTAATTAAATTTAATTTGAGTTTTTTAAAAGTTTACGTTTAATTTGACTTTTGAAATATTAGATTTGATGGGTGTTTTGTTTTTGGTTTTGTTTAAATGCAGATTATGAAGCCATCGTGCCGCAGTGGGACTTAGTCTGATGACCAACGCGATGGTTGTCGGTTCGATTTCCACTCGTAGTATTAGTTTCTGTTAACCGCTCTGGTAAAACAGAGCGTTAAAATTTATACAGAAAGTAGAGAACATAGTGTATGTGTGACACAAAGGCCAGCATTTATATACTTCTATTATCTTTGATCGACCTTGAGAGTGATCTTAAGATACCTTTTTTAACCGACTTCTGTAGGGAAGAGATTATTAATTCGACTGTATATATTTAAAGTTTATTACCTCAAAACTTTTAAGTGGGTTAACCGATTTTGATGATTCTTTTTTTTAATTGAAAGCCTATTCTTTTTATTAATTGTGTCTATTTCTGACAATTATATCCATTAGAAAATTACATAAGTCTTAAATTAAATATATGCGCGACAAATGAACGAATAACACAATAACACTCCAACACATTTTGACGATTCTTTTTTTATTAGAAAGGGTA
>DWGR01004564.1:0-11050 GCA_018247715.1 Heliconius burneyi
TTGGCATAAGTGTATTGTATCTGAGGGGGATTACTTTGAAGGGGACAACATAAATATTGATAAATAAATAAATATTTTTTCTTAAAAATACAAAGTCACCTTACTTTTTGAACAGGGTGGTATATTGCTTTTTTCTTTATACAGGCGCCTTATAACGCGGTATCCGCACACAGCAGGGTATGCAGAGACACTTTGTTTCCCATTTTTCGCCAAATTCTGGAGGCATTGCATTGAAATAAATATTTCATTTCTTCGATTAGGGATCGAACCCACAACCAGTTTGTGCCCCTGCGCCACGACTGGCCTTATAGCGGTGATTTAATATTGCCCAACTTTGTAAGGATATATATTATATTAAGTCAAAATCAAATCAGCTTCATATCCTGCGCACAGCAGGGTAGGCAGAGCGAATATAGTGTTAACACACTTCGTTCCCGACTTTCCGCCGCATTCTAGAGGCATTGTGAATTAAGTGGCGGAACTCAACTCCGCGCTTTTGCCTTGATACCAAAATGAAGAAACGGAAATATAAATTTAAGTAAATATTTCGTTTCCTCGGGTGGGGATTGAACACACAACCATCGCGTTAGAGTCACACCCTTGTGCGCCTGCGCCACGACGGATCGATATTCGACAAATTAACAATTGATAATAATTAATTAATGTCCACAGTAAATGTTAGACGCCTTTTGCGTCCCTGTTTTAATAGCATAATTATTTTTAATAGTACAAAACGTGCTTTCACATTTATGATAGGATCAATGATTTAAATCGTATCGAAAACTAAACGTTCAGTAATACCCTTCCGTAAATCATTTGACCGCTAAACTAACATTTACTTTATTTTCCAGTGAAATTTTAGAAAATTTATAGCATACTAATTTTAGATGTTCTTCTTGCCTTTTTAGCCTACTTTCATTATTATAAAATGTATAACTTTAAATAAGTTAAGCCAGAGAAGCTGCCTAAAAAAACCTAAAAATCCTCTAAGATATCAGTATTTATATTGTGATATATGTGTGCGAGTATCCGGATATTGTAAATAAGACAAAAAGTATTAATTTATTCATCAATATTTATTTTGTCGCCTTCAAAATAGGCCCCATTTGATGCAATACACATGTGCCAACGCTTCTTCTAAGGTCTTGTTAAGGTCTTGTGCTAACTCTCTAACACTGGTATGATGATTTTGGAGCACAGTTTTCTTCACAATTTCAATGTTTTCATCGGTTGAAGAGGTTGAAGACCGTCCAGAACGAGCCAAATCTTCAAGGCTGTTTTTGAACGCTTTGTACCAATCATAAACTTGTGTTTTTTGATAAAATTGATTCACCGTAAGCCTCTCCCAACATTTTCAACGTTTCCGTATACAAAATTTTGTTTGTAACACAAAATTTAATGCAAACTCTTTGTTCAATTATTGGATTCATTATAAAAATCGCCGCGCACTACTGAGGTGTGTTTACTAAACTGAGTGTTGTCAACAAACTAGCTGCCAGATCGCGCTAAGATTTGGTATCAGAGGTCAGCACAGTGCTACCAACTTACAAAAAATATATATTTACAAAATAGTGAACGCGCGACTTTTTAAATTGAAATGCCCGGATACTTTGGTGTGTATTCCGGCTATTGATTGGCTGTTTCACACACATTTCTCCGCTTTCCCAGTTAATTCGGGACATTTCTTGTAAGGTGAAAAAACTGTCAACTGTCAAAGGCAATGTCAATGAAAATCCATTTAGGGGTATTTAAAATTTTTTTTATGGAAAAAGCATGGCAAACGAGCGTACACCTGATAGTAAGTGATCACCGCCGCCCACGACATCGCGTAACACCAGAGGAGCTACTGGTGCGTTGACAGCTTTTGAGGTGGTTGGGCGCCGGAGCCCGGCATTACCTAATGCGAAACGAAGTGACATAAAGCCACTACTTCACGCCGGTTTTAAATACCGGGGGTGGTAATGATCCGGTCGAGTCTGCCCATGCGTGTCGCCATTGCTGGCAACGTGACTCTCCCACTCGTACTTTAGTTGCCTCTTACGACACCACCAGTACCAGGGTGATCCTATTCTAAGCCGGGAACACACGGCTAAAAAACATACATTGACATTACATTGGGTAGACATTGTAGCCTTATAAGTCAGTCACTGTTTCTCTGTGCTGTGCCATAATTTATTCACTAAATAAATATGTTGAAGCCTGTCATGGCGCATCGACACAAGCGTTTGACGTGACAGGTTGTGGGTTCGATCCCCACTCTAAAAGTGAGTGATAAGTGAGGAGCGGATTGTTTTAACACTTTTTTTTAAATATTTTTTTTTTAAATTATTATTATAATGGAAGTTACATACCAGTAAATTATACTATGTCCTACAAAACTCTTAATTAGTTTGACTGTAGGATCTCGAGTCTCTTTAAAACAGAGATTTAATAAAGATCGTTTTTAAATCAACTGTACAAGTATTTCTAAATAGAAACTTGGCTCACTCTGCCTCTACATACGGGATTGACGTGAGAAAAAGTCTTATATTTATAACTTATACATCAAATTGTTTCTATTATATCATAATGGCGTAAGAAAATAATATACTTATTTTCTTATGCGTAACATACACGTTAGGTTCTCGTAAAGATATTAATGGCGCTAAATAGAAAGCACCCAGTGTCTGGTAGATCTAGTCTGTAATCACCCACCCAGCACAGGAATGTTGCTTCATCACACGAAATCACTAAAAACAAGGAAATTCATACGTTTGTTACCATAGAGAACGCCAATATAAATAGTCACTGAAGTGGTCGTGAGTTCAATTTCCTTTTCTTGGATTCTTCCTTTACAGGTCCTGTTCAGTCCAGTTTCTACATAGAATAAGCATAACATATAGTATATATGGCATAGTTTTTTTAAATCAAATTATTTTGAATTAATCGCGTATCTTTTTCGGTATTTGAGAAAACGTTTTAAAAACCCGAAGTACCGAGCATTTTATAGCAACTTATAATAATAATAAAATGCCACGACGGCCTACTAACTACTTTTAATTTTTCAGACTTCGATAGATAGTAAATTAATTTGACAAACATTTTTATTTTTGATTTTCACGATTATTACACATTTTAAATCATTCACCACTGCAAAGTGTTCGAAACGTCGGATTTCCAAAAATGTGTAATCCCAAATATACGCGATTAATCCGGTTAAAATAGTTTCATTTAATATGTCTAAATTCTTTTCAATCTTAACCACAGCCGGGATGGACAGTTTAGTATTCTTAATCCATATCTAACATAGAATAGTAAAAAATTTCTTCTTCTACTAATAATCGCAATGAAACTGTATATTAATCACAAACGGTTGACCTATTTCGGTAACAGCCAATAAATGTCATCGAGACCTTCGCAGATTGTCGAAACGTTTTATAGACTATAAACTCGAACTGGAGTAAAGTAAAAATCCCTTTCGGTTATAACTTCATAAGACATATTAAAGCTATTTGTGGATTAGCTACATTTCAGTAACGGTGGCTAATGTAATTTAAACCGACTTCTGCAAAAACAGAAGGTTATCAATTTAATTATATTTTTTTTCTTAAAAAGTGAGTCCCACTTTAAAGATTGGTTTTTTGGTTAGATACCTATTTCTGATAATGTTATACATGAGAAAATCATGTAAGTCTTATATGGACGAATAATTCAATATCCAACCTATTTCGATGATACCTTTTTTATTGGAAAGGATTCCCCAAGGGTAATTTAATGAGACTTAGGTTAGGTTGTGATTATGGGATTGAGTTAAAGACGTTTTTTTTTGTTAAAAATGATATTATCATTGTTAATAATTAATATTGAAACCTCTTATTTGTTGATTTTTTAGCAAAATTAAAGAAATTTAAGAAATCCTGGTAAATTACTGTCATTTAAATAATAAATAAATAAAAACAGCTTTATTAGACTTTTTAAAAGTTGAGTCGCTGAGACTTCGCAGTAAGTAATCGATGACACTTCGTTGGGAATGACCCGCTTCTCCGTTTGGTACATTTCAGCTTAGACTCACTGTCATTTTGTTCCCTATATTCACAATATTTAAAAGGGAAAGCTCTACATCTATTATAAATTCAAGTTATAAATTTTACATGAAACAAGGCCAATTAATAATTTAACTGTTCCGGGAAACGCCTACAATAATATAGGTGTAAATTATTATGAAATTACACATTCCATATCTCCCAAGTATAATTTGCAGCCAAAATTATAGCTTCCAGTCAGGCATATCTTAATTGCATTATAATGTGTTTGATTTGCCCTTTTCACTGCGGAACTGAACGCTGCACTTTGTCTTTTATTTCCAAACTGGCACCGAATCTAATCTGAATGGTTTTGGAACCATCACATGTGTAGACCCACTGTGTTGCGATAATCTCGAATATAGACATCAGTAGCTTTAAATAATAAAAAAATAACAAGAATTTTAAATTTTAGCAACTTGTGATTTAATTATGTGGTTGTTACGAAGAGCAACTATCATAATTTCACTTGCACTGATCCATTTTACTATTGCGTGACGACAACTGATTAACAAACGATATCAACGTTGTTAATAGTGTTCGAAACACTTTGCATTACAGAATAGCCAAAACGGATGATTATTTCATGCGTCAGGAGTTAGTAATTATTATAAAGTAATTTATGGATATCCGTATCAAATTTATGATAATATAAATATTTTGAGACTTCATTGCATACAAACATATTTTATGTGACGTCGTGACGCAGTGGCACAAGCGTGTGATTGTAAACGCGATGGTTGTCAATTCGATTTCCACTCAAGGATATTATGTAATTGTTTTATATTCCCATTTTCTCGCTCTCGTGACAAGGCAAAAGACGTGGAGCATGCGTAGGTATATTGGCAACGTGTGATTATTGTTGAATGTTTATATGTGTTTAAAATATTTTTGATGTTACACTTCAATTACATGAAAAGGAACGTTAGGCCGTTGTAAACAAGACTCACTAAAGATATATTGATTTTTTGCGAAAACTGTGAAACGTAAAAAGTAATCCCAAGATATTGTACAGTATGTAGGGCATAAAATATGATCTATAAAATGTTACATTTTTTTTATTCTGCTAAATGCGTATGTACTAGTATATATAACTTTTTATCTGCAGATAAATTTCTGTTGACTGACGGGCAACGCTTAGACGAAGACGAACCCACTGGATTAAGAGGAGCACGAAGAGAACTCGAGTAAGCCAGGATTTTCCATTGTACGTCTTAAAATAAAGATAGATAAGATGCCAACGATGACTAGCTAGCTAGAATAGATGACGATGATTAGATTATAAAAAAAAACTTTCTTGTTGTTGCCAAAATCATTTTTGTTTTCCATATTACTAATGCTATTGGTAATGTATGTATGCCGTCCATGTCACACAACTCTAATTTATTTGTTTTAATTAAGATTTTAATTAGAGAAGAGAGCATAGTACATTCATGATTCATACAGAAATGTAAACAAAATATAGCTAATGATGGATAAATACTGTTAAATATTCTATTCATTGCAGTGGCTGGTGTTTCGGTGTCTCGCTTTATATCGCTTTGTTGAGTTAAACTTAATGATCTAAATACTAATTGGTATTAGTGATAGTCTATATGTTCTGAACATACTCGTTAGCTTTTCTCATTAGAGATATCTAAGGGAGAACTTATCCTTTAAAGCTTTGCCAATTATTTGAAGAAGGTATATGGAAATATTTTATTAAATTTTTAATCCTCTTTAACATACAAATATATCAACTAGTCATCTTCAAGTTATATGTTTTCATATTTATATGTTATAGTTAATAAACAGATATAATATACAAAGAAGGATAAATACCATAACAATGCATCTTATAAAGAAATTCAAAATTTTATTTTTTCATTCAACAGTAAACATTACATTACTTTTTAAGATTTTCTTTTTTCTAAATTTAAGCACGTTGTATTGACATAAAATAAGGTAAAATTAGATGGCCTGTGTTACAATGTGCTTGCAAAACATTGTTTTCATAATATTGGGTCTTTGCTGAAGCCGGAAATTAATTAAGTTAATGGAAACAATTATTGTAAATATTAACCAAGTCTAACATTAAGCCTGAACTTCTCGCGAGGGATCGCAATTAAATTGAAATAGAGAAATTCCAATTTGCAACAGTCATTCCTCCAAATTGTTATGACTTAAGTAACAAATACTAACTGGGCTCGTTCAGCCCATTTCGTTTTACGAATGTTGTTATTATTAATTACTTGTTTACTTCGCCTTCGTTCCATTACAATTATATGAAAATGAAGGCTCAAGCCTCCTTAAGCTTTATAAGAATCTGAATATTTTATGTTTTGAAGACATTGTGTTCTTATGAAAGGTCTGAGCTAGAAGTTGTAATATTACTGTTATGATCATCTGCTAGTATACCCAAATGTATATTAAAATTTAAGTATTATATTATAAGTGTACAAGAATTTTACTATATATTAAGGAGATATGCTTTGTAACCAGATATTTTCATCATAATCATGATTCTGTTTCTGTCCATTGCTAGAGGCTTGTCCAGGGGCTTCTCTTCTTATCATGGTACACATCTGAGTTTGTCTTCTTTAACCGACATACTAAAGTAAATATATTATATAAATTTTAAAAGAACTGAAAAAAAAAACAGTGTAAAATAGTATTTTTACAGTAGCATTGTTTTGCTCTCGTATGTTATCAAACTTATCCGACGTACAAAAAATATTGAATGAAAAAAAAAAACGATAACCAAATAATGACATTTAAATTTTTATCCAGTTAAGCAATAATGAACACCGACATTGTGGCTCGCTTCAGTTTTAATCCACGTAATTTATCGAAGCTGGGCGTGAATGTACAGACAGGCGGTCATTCAGCTTTGGTAGTTTTATTAATTGAAACTCGTTAAGTGGCGAACGACTTTTGTGTCAGCGGTGTTTATGTACGTTTTTACTTTGAATTTGTATGTATTTTGTATCTCTATGTATTATATTATATGGATGAATGCTATTAATTATTTCAAAATGGTTTTTTGTTCAACTTATAGTAATATACTTTATTTGGTGCAGGCAGAAAAGAGTGACTAATGGATAGGTTCTCTTCATTTTTTTTCGTTTTAAAACAAAATGTAGAAGTTGGCATTTAAATAATAGCTATACTTGTATTACATTAATCTTTATTAATAATTAATTAACTTGAACCTATGATACTCGTATATTATTAACTGTAAAATTTGCTTACTAGTAACTATAATAAAAAAACATTCAATAAGTAACTCTAATGCTAGTTAACCTTAGTTATGTAGTTTTGTAGCTTATTGATAATTACAAGATTTATGTAAACGCAGATTTCAGCGCAAATTAACGTGGATTTAAATCCCATTTGGATGCTTATATTTGAAATATTCTCTTGTTTCTGAGTTAGTCTAACAAAACATAGAGATGAATTACGCAATGTTGAAAAAAAATCGTCCTTTAGTTTAATTATTAATAATAATAATCCCATATTCTTAATCTGCTTGCATGAGTAGAATACAATTAGATAAAAAATGATTCTGTTTATCAGTTTTATTAGCTTTACAGGATAGGTAGAGGGAATCTGGGAACCTAGTGTTAAGACACTCCGTACTCATTAAGACACTTCTGCTCTCCATTCCCCCGAGGGGAATCAAAATCACAAGCGTCGCGTTTACGCGCCACGACGGCTTCTTTCTCTCAGTTCTTTATCTCACATGTTTATCTTGTGACAATTTATATATTTATCTTAAAGGGTACGATATGCTGTATTCAACGTATAACAGGGTAGGCAGAGGGAACCTAGTCTAAAAATAAGACGCTCCGTTCCCAATTATCTGTCCATTTTTCTAGACAGTGTTGTAGATTCGTGTTGAGTGGTGGTACTCACCTGTTACAAGTTCGTGGAAATAAAAATAATTCTTTTCTTCGAGTGAGAATCGAGTACAATCATCGCGTGTACAGTCACACATTGCTCCTGTGAAACGGCGGCACGGCGGATTCAGTGTATATTATATATTATTTCCATTTCCATTAAAACAAATTAATTAGTACTTATTTAGAAAACGTATAAAAATATGAACCAGCGCTTCTTGGAAACCGACCTGGTTCTGGTTCCCGGAAGCTTCCTGGTTCCTGGTTTCCAGGAGGCGCGGGTTCGAGTCCCCCTACAATTAAAAATTTTCTGCGCGTTGTCTAAATAAGTCTTTTTTAAGTGTGGAATAACATTTTAAATTTGGTAAAAAAATAATTAATGAGTGATATTATTTTATACTAAAATATGCTAGGCAAAAATGATTCCAAGATAATCTGTACTTGGAGTCAGATTAATGGTGGGTTTGCAGATAATCTCTTTGTAAATAAAATGAGCATGGCGCAGTGATGGATTAAGCCTTAATTGGGATGACAACACCAAATGTTCTTTAATATTTGCGACGTCTGCACTAATAAATTATGAGACTTCAGGAGCAAAAATATTTTGCATCATCTAATGGCTTTTTAAATCAGGCAATGTTTTTTTTTGTATTTCAGTGCCGGAGATAGTGGTAAATAATTGGTGGTACTCAATATTCCTTTAACTTTCAAGCTGTAACCCGCATATACGAGATAGACCGGGGGAATCTAGTGTTAAGACACCTCGTTGCCCAATTTTCAACATTACTCCAACATAAACATTTCCCTACAGGTAGATAATGCGAAATTGTACTACGACGATTATATAAAATATTTTTTATAACTGAAATAAAAAAAATATTACATTATAAGTATTTGTTTGACCGATATATTTTAATCATCGATGGGAGAGAGCAACCTTTTAACGTTAAGCCGCTGCATTTATTCAATTACTAGATGGTCCGAAAAATTCCACCCACATATTACTTTAGCAGAAACAGGGGAAATCTCTCGTAAAAACTTTTACAGCCAAGTCCACGCCACATTGGGATTTATTAATATAGTTCCACAGCAGATGAATATTTTACGATATTACTTACTACCCACTCTTATTTATAACTTCATGGCAATATTTCTTAGAGGGTGCTCAGAAATATTGGATACTTGTAGTAAAAGTAAATATTTTATATATTTATAGAGTTGTAAGCTCATACTTAACGATATTATTTCATAAAGGGTACCCTAGAATATTATGTCTTAGGGGTATTCAACCCCATAAGTTATAATATTTACAACACTAACTAAATCACGATGCACCTTATGTAAACAGAAATGCAAATAACCATAAAAGATTATTGCTAATAAGTATTTAAAAGACGAATGTCTGTTTTGGCGCGTCTAAAAATAAATACATACTTGAGTAGTAATTTATAAATAAATATGATTGTCTAACAAATGAGAAAACAGTTAAAATTATATATGTTTTATAAAAAAAATTATCTGGAAATTGAATTCCATAATATTATTAAGAATTTAATTAAATAATATTGATACACCCACAATTTATTTTGATGAAATAAATAATTTTTTTTATTTGAGTTATTGCTGTAAAGAAAATAAAGGTACGCATCTAATCACCCTTAAAATCGGTTACATTATAAGAAAAAGCAATAACGTAATGAAGCGGTGAATACTATCATTAAAGCTCAAAGGCATCAATGCTTTCGATATTATTAATAATCAAACAGGGATGGTCGAATTCTCAAGTAATACTAGGTTATTAGGAATAGTAATATAAAATTTAACAATGTTTTAACTTTTTTTTATTTAAGACTGTATCTAGGTACTTAGTAGTAGCTGATAGAGTGAGGAAATAAAAATAATTTATTCGTTCGAGTAGGAGTCGAACATTTTAAATTAAGATTTGTTAATATTTTAAAATATTGACAAATTGAATTATTAGGGGTGGTTTTAACGATATATCACTTTATCGCTAATGCCTTGCCTGAGTTTTTGGAAAATATCGTAAAATTTTTTTGCAGATTTGATTTTGATTCATGATGATTTTCAAATAAAATAAAAAAAAAATACTGGAGCGTAAAGAATTTAATGAATCTTTTATATTGTTTGTTAAAATTAAATTAGAAACGTTAAGCTAAAACTTCAAGAGTTTATTATTATAGTTAGTCTCATTATCACAAATCTCTACCTTCAAATCAATATTGTGGAAAAGCATTTCGAATGAATAACGAATTACAAAAGTCTTTGATCAGTAAACGGAATAAAGCTTTCCACTCCAAAGAGTTTTTATAATAGCATTGAAATATAACAGTGTACTTAATTTGAGATCCAAATAAAATTATAACAATTGATTTAATAGATAAAAGAGATTTCATTCATTTCCTTTGTTTCATGGACATTCAATCTTTTTCAGGAAATAAAGTTACATATGAAATTAAGGAAAAAAAATACTTTATTAAAAAAAAAGGGAAAAACCTATAATTGTGATGATGTCAAAAAGAAATGTGTTATGTTGTGTGTTTGGACAGATATTGTCTGTACTGTACCTATATTATGAATTCGTCTGTCCGTCTGTTACGCAATCAAGGTTGAGCTAGAGTAACCATTTTAATATATTTAATTTTATTTTATCGGGTTATTGTTAATGTATCTTCTATAATTTGCTATTAATTGTGTTGCTCCATAACTCCCTCTACCGGTCACTGGCAGTTCCATAAAAATGAGTTCAGCTGTTTTAGACATTGGAAAGAAAAAATTAAAAAAATGTTTTTTTTGTTTATTTGTGTGTATCATGTACGTACGTTCGACTTTTTATTCGTTTTCTAAAAAAGTAAGATAAAAACTTGTACAACCACTAATATATTTAACAGTGACTCTTGTAAAAAACTGTTATGAAAAGTTCAATGACGATACGTTCACATATAATATCAGAAAAGTCATTTCTCTGTAACTACTTTTAAGTTTATCAGCATAAAATTGGATTGAACATTGCTTTTGCTTTAAGCTTCGCTGCCAAGTAACTTATAATGAGTTGACCTACAATGTAAGAATTTTCTTGACATTTGCAAAACA
>DWGR01004565.1:0-11049 GCA_018247715.1 Heliconius burneyi
ATTAATTACTTTAAATTCTTGTGAAGTGTTATATTTACGTTTCCCTACCTAACCACCTCATTGTGTACGCATTGGAATTTTGCCAATTATTTTGGTTTTATTTTTGAATCTTAAAGAGAAATTTATAATTATAGTTTTGTATGACTGTGAATTTTGATATTTTCAGTATACCTATAGATATAAGTAATGTAGTGGTTTGAAAGCCATGTCTTGTTTATCTTCCCTTTCTTTTCATAGCAGTGTAGATATGGGGACCTAGACTTTCATTTGAAAATTGGGTGGAAACTCACTGTTGTTGAAAGGTTTTTACAAATGCTTAACACAAAAATAAATATAGTTACTCAAGTTCCTAGTGTACTTTCTGAAAAACAAATTGAATACTTAATATGTACTTACTTAGAGATTTCTTCTTATTAGGGTCTGCCAAAACCTCTGTCCATGTGAATGTTATACTAACATGCCTTTGTTCATTGCTTACATTTTTTGCAGAAAATACAAAAACAGCACATGGTAGGCTGCTATCCTAAAAACATAAAACTCATGAATGACAATATACAAGAGATGAGATATATAAACAAATGGTGGAAAATAATTGATGTGCAGATGTCAGTAAGGGACAATGTGTTAATGTAAACATGATGATTGTGGGATCATATCCCACTTGGGGAATGAATCAAATTCATTTTGCAGCATTTGTCAACACAAAGCACGGCATTGAGTTTCGCAACTTAAGATGCAATATTTTAAAAAAAAAGGTCCGCCTACCAGTAGACTTAGCACGAAAAAAATATATTTACTTAATTATCATGATTGTATACCTTATAATTATGTGGTATAACGGGTGATATTTGGCGACAAACTAATTTAATTCCATATTTCGTAAGGTCATAGGTAGTCCATGCTCTGGGGTACAAGGCTGTATATTCACAATCTGCACCATTGATATTCCATTCCCATGACTGTGGTGACTTTTTTGGTTTGCTTTTAAAGTAATAGAGGAAGAAAATAATAATTGCAGAGTAATAAAAGGGAAAATGTGGAAATTATAATGTATTACAGTATATTGCATGATAATATTTAAAATAAATAGGATATATCCTGCCATGCATCAAATTTTGAATATTTGAGGTCCCAAGCTGAATCACTAAATGTTAAGCAAAATTATTAACCAATGTGTGGCAGGGAAAATACTATCCACATGGTTATTATACATTTGTTTGTACTAATATTATACAACAATGATTACAAGAGTAATTTAAAATTACAGCAAGTAAAAAATATATTTTTCTGCATGATATATCTTGATCATAATCATAATAAAACTCTGTAAGGATTCTAACATTACTAAAAGAATTAATTTATTTAATTTTATTCAATATATAACTTAATACAATAAAGGCAGCTGAATAGATAGAATACCAAATTGCTAATTGATTTTCTGTCTTTTAAGTGTAAGCTTAATAAATATATATTAAATAGATTCAAATTATAATTATAATAATACTGCTGGCTTAAACTTGAAAAAATTGTTATATTATAACCAAATTATACAAAATCATTACATAAATTGTAGCCAATGTGTTATTTATCTAACCCCCTTCAGTACTCTTTACAAATTTTGCATTTATAACATTAGTAGGACTATAAATCAATACAAATTTTGAACTTACTTGTAAGTAGATAGTACAGATTGAAAAATTGTTTCTTTTTCATTTCTGATATTTATAATAAATTGACATTCTGGTACTGTAACATATTCATAAATTCCAGGGTAGAGTTGGAACCGGCAAAATTCTCCTTTAAAACCTCTACCTATTGTTCCACCTCCTATGCCACCTATAGGACAACCTTTAAGAAATTGAGTTTAATATTTAACATTCTATGTTTATTATAATAAGAAATGATAATAGTAATAAGTGCATACCATACATTCTCTGAGCTGATATCATATGAATATAATCCATGATAGGACGTCTTTTTTGAATTTTTTTAGCTAAATAATACTTAAAATACCTAAAAATATAAAATATTAGACAATAGAGTCATGATTTAAGTCAAGTTTAGCTTACAATATAATTTGTTTATCTTACTTATCTTACCTGGTAGTTAAAGGCATCATTTCAAAAATTTGTTTAGGCCTAGGTATAATTAATTGCTTAGTTTTAAGCGGAAATATATGATTTAAAGGAATTTTCAATCCATATTTTGGCGGCTCGTCCAATTCAATTGTTTGATCTCCGATTGGTTCAGTTTCCATTTTATTATTTATTTTATAAAAAATATTATTGACAACACTATATTTAGATAAGTTATCTAATTAAGTAAGTAAGTAAGTAATATAGTTAGAACTTGGATAACTCAATATTTGTACAAAATAATAAAAAAATATTAAGAAAATATTCTACATTAATTAGTATGCCTCAATTATTTACTATATTAATATTGGTCGAGTACAGTGACAAATATAATACAATTCACATATCGTTAACTCTTTCCAGATTTTACTTTAACACATAGCACGTACTGAACAAACGTAAAAGCAGAACTGAAAACTGAAGTGAAAAGTGGAAATTGTACATAAATTTCTTTTGTCAAGTTCACTATTTGAATATGACATATGTGCTAAGTGATGTAGCTAAATTCGTTGCTTAAAGTATCGATTTTGGACTTGACTATTTAAATGAATTTAGAATCGACTTAAAAATCGAAGTTCTATTATTTATACTTTTTAAATTTTAAAATAACTTCCGTGTACTTAAAATACGCTTATAATATGAAAATAACATTTAATTCAAATTAATTATGTAATAATATTAATTTTTATTACTGTATGTAGAAAATCAATAGCAAGTGCAATTTTATAATCTGTTCTTAAAAAATATTTGAATATAAAATAATCTGTGATTTTTGTTGTCATTACTGTGGTCATTACCATTAGCTTGTGATTGAACAATATTTTCATTGAGCTTATTTGTTATTATATACTATTAATTACTGTACGTTGTAGAAATTTTACTTAAATTTAAATCTAATGAACATATTTGTTTTTGTTAGTATATAACTTATTTTTTTATGTTTACAGAATGAAACTACACTAAACATAATGTAAAAATTGTATTTTATTAATAATCCAAGAATATTTATAATAAAGTGATAAGATTAGCAATAAAACAATGGATATACCCGTTCAAATAGCTATTCGACTTAAACCACCAAGTACTGCTGATTCTCTACAATGTATATTCAGTAATCCAGTAACACAAATTGTTATCACTGAAAGTGGCCAAACTTTTCATGTAAACAGAGCATTACCTGTGGATTGCACTCAGACTCATCTTTTTAATTCATTTATGGTACCCCAAATTAACTGTTTCTTAGATGGTTGTGACACTTCAGTGGTTGTATTTGGACAGGCTAAATCAGGGAAAACTTACACTTTGTTTGGATCAGGTAAGTAGCATAATACTATGAAAGTAAGCTATATTAATACATTACTCCATCTATGCGAACTTAATGATATAGCTACTGAAAAAGCTATGTTAGTTTATGCAGACCATGTATTAAAAAAATATGTATTTACAAGTATATGGTAATAAAAAATAACAATGTTTTGGGATCTCTTGTAAAGTTCACACTGATGAAGTAAGCTAGGAAGCAAATTAAGCAAACTGTTATGATTTTGCAAACTCAAATAATATGTTTTTGCACACATATCTTAGAACCTCCTAGAGGATCCTTGGACTTAAAAGATATATCTACATACAGATTTAAATACTAAAAAGTTATTATTATAATTATAAAAGTCTAACCTGAAAGTACATTAAAATAAAATGTTTTATTGTAGGATTTGAATGCATACACAGTGAATGTGACCAAGGAATAGTTCCACGTTTCCTAACAGAAATATTCCACAGGCTCAGTCAAATGCCTGAGAGGGAATATATTCTACACATAACATGGATGCAAGTTGTAAATAATAATATATTTGACGTGTTAGGAGCCGGTTTAGTAAGATGTTCTAATGTAGAAGAAGCTTTTCAATATTTACAATTGGGCTGGAGACAGAGGTGTTTAGGAAATAATCATACTGTTTTTACTGTAAGTATGGAGCAAAAATGGGTTGGGACTAATGGTGTTCTTAACCATCGAATGTCTACTGCTAGTTTCTGTGATTTGGCTGCTTACCCTGAACCAGGGTTATATGCCTTAGAAAATATAATTAAGGAACTAGTAGCTGGAAATCCCCCCAAACAAATAAATTATGATAGATGTATATTGACAGCCATGCTACGAGACTCATTTGGTGGTAGGGCATTTACCTGGGTAATAGGATGTATAAGTACAGAACCTGATGATTACCAAGACACCTTGAAAATTCTAAATTTATCCTTATGTTGTAGAGGTATTAAGAATTTTGTTACTGTAAATTTATTTGCTGACAATAATACTCCTGTATATTCTGAAAAAACTACAATAACAACTGACAATGCCTTCAACTTACAATTTGCAACAACACAATGGATAAAGTTAGTGTCAAATGCAGAAGGATTATTTAACAAAATATTACAATCAAAATCATTATCTGAAGCAGACATGAGTCAAGTTAGTGAATGGTTGTTCCTTAAAGCTGAGTGTGATGAATGTTTGAACACTGAAATGACTGTTGATAATAAGGAAACAAATATAAAACCAGGTTTACCAAGAATAGCAGAAGACACTGAGCCCAGTGAGCCTAGTGAGTCAGAGTCATCAGATTCTGAAGACAGTGATTCAGAAACAGTTTTTCAAGATAAATTAGAGAAATTAATGGAATATTTTAGAGAAAAAAATGATCAGCTATTTGCTGACCGATGTGAGGAATATTTAAATCATATTGATTCAGATGATATTACTATATCAGAAACCAGCGGTTCACAGTCCTTACCGGTAATGACGTCACAATCTAATTCTGGGAGAAGAAGGACAATTCAACCTGGAGAAAGTATTTCAGGAGCCCAGCTAGAATTATTAAGAAAAGTTGCAGCCAAGGCAATTTCACCTGAATCTCAAAAAATTATTATAGAATCTCATAAAAAAGATGTTGACCCAGAACCAAAATTGATAGAAAGAGAATTACTTAAAATGATAGATTCCCCAAAAATGAATGAAATATGTAAAAAATATAAAATGACTAAAGAAAAATATACCCAGAAGCAAATATTGGCAAGGAAGCTTTCAAAAGAAATAAGCAGTAGTCAAACTCAACTAAAGGAACTTATAAATCTCTGTATAGCTAAAAAGCGACTAATAGACGATCTTTCAAAAAGTGGTTCGTATAATAATAAAAACAAAATGTGTTTAGAGAAATTAGATTCAAGTTTAGTTGATCAAGACACTTTGAAAGAAATCAAAAGGTATGAAACAAATTTAAAAACATACAAAAAACAGATAGACCAAATCAAAAGGCAAATAAAAAAGGATGAAAAACGAAAGAACACTTTAGACGTAGAGTTACTTAAAGATAAACTAAAATTAGACGAATTATCAGAATCTTCATTTGATATGAAAGACAAAAAATCTCATTCATTAAAACATTTTACGCATAGAATAACACAGTTAGATAGTATTTTAAAGGAGAAGACTAGTGATTTGGCTAATTTAGAACTGTCAAAGGAAAAAGAACTGATGTTACGTAAAGAGATAAAAAATTTGAGGAAAACTAGAGAGTGTTTGCACGAGCAACGTTGCAGCTTAGGACACAAACGTAAAATGTATAAATCTCTTTCAGATTCTGAGGTATGTGTAGAAATTAAGTAATATTTTTTAAACATTCACTAGCTCAGTCCCTACAGTCTCTGATGTTTGCTTGCGAAGGTTGTTTTTACGATTTTCACATTGGGAAATGAATTAGATATTATCATTTCTTCAATCTGGTTTAACTAAACTAATGTCTCTGAATTTGGACAGTGCATAGAAAATGGATTGTCTTAACAACTTTCCCATTTGCCTTCCCTGTTGTGTGTGTGTCATTTGGCGTGAAGCTAAAAAAATATAAAACTTAAATTCTGATTGTACTGCACTTTATTAAAATTGCAGTAAATTTAGTTATAATCTTTCTGTTTGCCGTTCATTATACAAAGTGTGTACAATACAAATTTATAATTCGTTTTTCAGGAGCGAAAGCTACTTGAATGTGAGGAGGCTATAGAAGCGATAGATACAGCTATAGAGTATAAAAATAATTTGATATGTGGTAAATCACCATCAGCATCGCTATCAGATTCTCAAGATAACAAGGAATCTAGAAGTCGGGGTGAACAAATGCTTATGGCGAGACTGGATAAATTATCTCACGATGAAATGAAAACTCTTTTGTACAGATACTTCCAAAAGGTATACCTATTCTTTATGATTATAAATTTAAAAAAAAATATCATATATCATAAAATGATTTGATCATATTGTAACTCGCATGCTGCTACATTTATATACCTTATTAGCGTAGGCAGAGAGAACCCAGTATTAAAATAATCGAAACGCCCAATTTTCGAGATATTGTCTTACTGGAGAGAGAAAATGACAATTAATCACACCCCTGAGAATCGAACTCGCAATCTCGGCGCTTACATGAGATGCTGTGCTGCTGCAGGACGATGATAGTTTTTTATTTACACGCTTTATCCTTAGCCGGGTAACCAGTCTCAAAAGCTATGGTCTCTGCATATATCCTTTGTTCCCATTGTCCTTTCGCTTGATCTCAGTTACACTAAAAACAGATTACAGAAGATCCACCCACATCTTTGTCGTCCATCATAAGTAATAATTACTCCTCTTCCATTCCACGTACATATTTGTAAGTCCGTCCCCCACTTCGTGCCTTTCTGGACATGGCGTGTTGGGTAGCGGTCCCCATCGCAGCATTCGTCGCTAATTAAAGCACCAGCGGAGACGTACTGGTGCATTTCTCCTTAGAGGGCGAAGATTATCCCTATTAGTGCGCTTTCATATGGCGCGTAAAATATTGTAGTCATACAAAGAGCTGGCAGAGGTCGACAATCTTTGGAATTGTCGTAACACTTTCTATAAAATACATAGTGTATGATAAACTCTACCCTACATTAATAAATATGTATCGTAAGGTGGTGGACCTGCGCGGCGCGTGCGCGGCGCTGGAGGCGGGTGCGGCGGCGGCGGCGGACGAGGCAGCGGCGTGGCGCGCGCGCGCTGCCGCTGCCTGGCGCCACGCGCCCTCGCAACGGCGTCCCCTTGCACACACCCGGTAAGTATTGCGGTTCACGAAGTCTAAGCTGTGCTTTGCATTTGTATGAGTATCCATATATAGCGTACGTGTAATGAAACATTGCTTGGCCCTAAATCAGTTCATACCACTTTTGAATACCAAGCCTACATGTCTTGTACTTGACAACAGCGGTATATATTTAATTTTTAATATTTTATTTTGTGTTCGATTTATCAAAAGCTATAAAGTCGGCACTATATCACTGTACAAGAATGGAAAAAATGTACGTGACCAGTAATAAATTAAATTTATTTACTTTAGTAAGAATAGTGTTGTGTCCACGTTTTCTTTTTTAAAAATTAATTATAAATTTCATTGAAAAAATATTTTTTAAAACAGAAGATTGGCGTAGATGAAATGTTATATATTTCTTATTGGATTTTTATTGTTTTCTGTACCCAATTCAAGAAGCTCTGAGATAAAAAGTAAACAAAAGCATAAGACTATGTGCAACCTTTTTTTTATTAATTAGTTTTTATCATTTTTAGGCTTCCGTGCTTTTTAAGGAAAGAAGGAACCCTTATAAGATTACTGTGTTGTCAGCCTATCTGTCTGTTAAGACCCTTTAACTCAGGAACGCTTGGAGATCGATGTCCCGAAACGTTCCTGAGAAAAAGGGCTCAACCCAATGGTTGAAATAAAAATATCAAACCATATACTCCAGCCTATGGCCCCATGATTTCCTGATAAAAAACCTTTCTATATTTACATATAAAAAAGATATCCCGTTTTTATCGCAAAAAATGCGTATTTCGACACTGTGAAGGGAATCAAAATTAATAGGGTACTTTCGGTTAACCTAGAATTATGAGATTTGGCAGCTATCATTTGCTGTCACAAGTAGTACTAGTTCAGGGAAAATCTGAAAACTATACATTTATGGTTAAATCCTAAAAAATAATCACCTTAAAAGGGGGGCGAATTTCGTATTAAAGCCGTTAGTTCAAGTGGAGAATCAAATGAAAGGGAAAGATCCGAGATCTCCAAGTTTTGTGCGGAACCCTCGGTTAGCGAGCTCGATTCGCGCTTGTTCGGTTTTTTATCATGGAAAGAGATTCTCAGAAAAGCTAAAAAAAAAAAGAAAATAATTAAAAGTTTGAAAAACTATTTGTCTTACGCCCAAATGGATAGACTATAATAATTAACTTTATTTTTAAATGTTTTCGTCTCGCTCTGCTTTACAATCATTCACACTAATGCAAAGCTCAGTTTAAGCCTAGCAAAATATACTTATCAAGCATTGGCCAAATTATTTATGCCGTCTCTGATAAAAGTCTGTATCGTTTTATTATGTTTTTATATTCATATATTATTTAACATTTACAGGTGCTTAGGCGGTGTCAATATCGACAGAGCTCTATCGTTGGGCATGACGACGGACTCGGAGACGTCGGACGACGCCATGCGGTTAGTTGACAGAATGAGACAACTCGCTAGGTATCCACCGGTAAGTGAAATGCAACTAGGTCGTTTTTTTTACGATAGGCAGAGGGAACTTTTGAAAAATGAAAGGGGAAAGATTGAAAAATGAAAAAAAAAAACAATTGTAATATATATATATATGTAATTATATTCACGCTTTGCCCACTCTATTACCCTCCTACTATATAACCCTGCTGTATGCGGGCACACAGCAGTAATATATGATTATAAATAGATATATTTATTTACTTGCAGGCTCCTGTCATTCCAAGTCAGAACTTACGGCAACTCATGCCAGCTACCAACCTACCGGTGGCTAAAGTTACCAAGGAAAAGAACAAACTCGTTATCACACAGCAAAACAAAAAAAACTGATATAACGAGTACTTTTTATTTTGGCCGCTTAATGTTGTACTACTGCTCATTATTTATTTATTATTGAAACTTGTTTTCCAAATTTTTATCCTCAATGTATATTACTGTAATTCATAATTTTTTTTTGTTATTATCAAATCGGAATCTTAATAAAATATAAAAATTTTGAGCCATATTATAAATATTATATATAAGACTTAAGTACGTCTTATGACAAAAATATCGATATGTACTTACATATCGATTTTGATGATTATTAAAAACTGAAATATGATTAAAGCTTTATTGAGTTATAATGTTATTGTTTTAAAACAGATAAAAAATATTAGATGCATTACATTCTTTTTATAAGACATCAAGAATTTTACTATTAATTTAAAGTTATACGATATTATCAACACTAAAGAATTTCTTGCCCTATAATCAGTGTATTAATATGAGAAACAAAAATTTTGCACCCCTGTTAACGAAAATTGTGTTGACGAAAGCACAATTATAGTTTATAAAGAGAATGCAGAACACATATTATTTTTTCAAAACAATCCATATAAAATACTTTAAATTATAAAAAAATACAACACACACCATATGTTTTACTATAAACACTTGTATTAATTAGTAGAGGTCATGTTTTTAATTTAAAATATATATGATTTTTTTAATAACGTTAATCCATAGGCTAAAATGGTGCATAACGTTTTAGTTCATCCAATAAAATTAAATTTTTAAATTCCAATCTTCTGGTTTTTTGAGGCGTCAACAATTATTGTTTTTTTTAAGAGAGGCGATATTTTAAAACTTTTATTAACATCACCACCAGTTTTATATGTTTAATAAATAAAATACAAATGTCTCTCATACGTTTATTAGTTAATGATAAATCACAGGTTTATTTAATGACAATAGTGGATACATCGAATTTTTATCAATATATACATGTAGTTATGCAATTTTATATTCTTCCATTTGTGTGAAAGGCATATAAGTCTGTTTGGAGTTTTATTTTATTGTTGGATATAAAATATCCATCTTATCTTCAAACTGTATACTGTATATAGCAGAGTGAGCAGAGGGAACCTAGTGTTAAGTCATTATGTTAACTATCGCCCAATTTTAGAGACTACGCCACGCTTACCAGAGCAAGGAAATTTAATTAATTTATTCCCTTAAGTGGGAATCGATTCCACAGCCGTCGCGTTACACCTGGACGTTGTTTTGTGCGACAATACGCACATTATGCCCTTACATACTTAAATGCCTTTTCACACTAAAATATTAATTTTCTGTATACTAGTTTTATATGACACTTGTTATACTGTAATAATAATTATGGCAATTTCTTTATTAAAGCTTTAATAAAATAGGTCAATAGACTGATTTAAGTATATTTAATGTGATTGATATTTTTAAAGCTATTATATTATTGACATTATTATTAACTATCATCACATACACTAATCTACAATTTTATTAACTTTTCTTATTATAATAATTCGATTCTAATAAATTAATAATTCTATATAGATAATGTAAATATGATAAATATTTTTAATCTGTCATTAAAAGTATATTGTAACAATCTTTTTTATTTAAAGTTCCAGGGTATACATAAAATTCCTTCTGACAGAACAGAATAATAATGAGTTACACAAAGAATATTTCCCCGTAATTTCTGAAAAAAAAAGGAAAATATATACGTCACTGTAAGATTATAAATACCATAATTTAACATTACAACATTCATCCATTCTAATCAGTTCATAATTTTACGTATTCGCTAAGCGTAAAATTGTAACAAATCGATAATTTGTGAGCCGATTGTCAATTACAAAAATTCAATCATAGAGTTCAAAAACTACTACAGTAGGCCCAATATATGTAAATACCAAAAAAATATCATTTATGTACTAACGCCACTGCAGCTACAGATTAGGCGATTTTTAAGTGCAAGTTAGCTTAGGTTAGAAACTTTT
>DWGR01004566.1:0-11048 GCA_018247715.1 Heliconius burneyi
ATGCAAGAATAGAGTTAAAGAGAGAGAGAGAACTTAAAAAAATTAAGGAAACTCTTGGTAACCAGCCACAGTTGGACCAAGACGCAGGTTCGAATCCCAATACGTTAAAAATGTATGTTTTTTTTTAATTTTCCGTAGTTGGGCAGTAGAACAGCGCTTGACTTTAAGCCACTTACCATGCGATGTCTTAAAACTTTTTGCCTAAAAAAGAGAGGCAGTTCTTGTCTGAGGTTTCCACAGCCTACCTTACTTAGGTGGAATTCAGCGTGAAGCTACAGAAAGAGGTTAATATTTACTAAATATAGGCAAACATTTTTTACTAAGATGGATTTTCTGAGACGCAAAAACAAATTTCATAATATTTCTTCATAACAATGAATTTCTTTTCATATTACAGATTACTTCCTCCTGGTGTAAATACGATTGATCCATATAAATCATCTTCCTGGCAGCGTATCAAGATAACATACAATTCAAATTTGGCTGGATTTTTTTTATGAGGTCAGTTGTGGCGTAGGTGCACTAAGTGTGACTGGATACGCGATAGATAGTGGGTTCGATTCTCACACTTGAATATTAAATATTTAATGTTTTCATTTTATTTGCTGTGGTGCAGATGTTTGCCTCGTGATGGTGCGTCCTGCAACTCAATACGCATTGCCTCCAGATTTTTGCGGAAAATGGGGAACGGAGTGTCATAACACTAGATCCTGCTGTCTACGCTGCTGTGTACGGGATACAGCGAGACGCAAAAAAATATTATTAACTACGCGTATTATCAACTTACGAACAAACAGATAAATTCTAAAATATAATAATTATTTAGCATAACAGGAAAGTCACTAATATGATTAAATAAGTGCAATCATTTGGGCTTAACAAACACATTTATATATTTGAAAAAATAACTTATAGAGCGTGAAGTGAGAGAGAGCGCGTTTGACGTTAAACACCAACTTGATTCTACCCCTATTTATCAAGACAAAACACGGCGTTGAGTTCCGCTACTGACTCGCATAAAATAAAAAATAAATAAATCATCTTTATCACAGTAAAGATACAACTCATTAATTGCTTCATTTATATGAATTGAAACAATACGAATTAAACAATATTTTGTTTATCAGCGCGGACACCACTGACGATGATTAAAACGAACTTTGTTTGACCTTTCAATATAAAAGTAATTTTTACTAATTGGCTGTACTGTATACGCGTTGTATTCAGCGAGACATATCTACGTATAATTTTAAGTTATTAATGTTTCTTATTTTCTCATTAATTATTAACTTATAAAACCAATAATTTTAAAAGAAAATGGCCTAGCTGTTAGAATTATCTATGTAATAGGAATACAAAACTATTACGTTACAGATATACACGGTCATATCTTTTTTTTTTAAGTAAATATAGAAATACGTTTTTAGGCAATCATGAGGCCTTAGATCTGAGCATATGGTTTGTAGTGGTAATTTCAACTCGATATCTCCAAGCGTTCTTGAGATTCACCAAAATATTTATAATGTTAAGAAGATAATTAGGTTATAATATAATATATAATTAGGACTTGTAACTCGTATATTTAAAGGAACACTTCATCCAGTACCTCCCGTGGGACATGGCACTGTTTTTCTTTACTACGGGCTATTTTGTAACTCTAGTTAAGAGGACGGTACCTCAACCAACTAATGTTTATCTTATAAGTGTTTAAGTGAAGATATATTATATTATAGATAGAGACTCTTGACAGACATACAGACAAACAGACAGAAAGAAACGGACTGGATATTAATCTTATAATGGGTCCTATTTTCCTTAAAAGTTACGGAACCCTAAAAAGACTGTCTAGCCAAAAAGACTCTCAAAGCAGGGATAGTCACGAGAAGGATTTAGTATATAAAATTAATAATTCGTAATCACTAAGCAATTTCAAGCCAGTGGTTCAAGGCGTGAGGCTCGTATATTAGCAACGTTAACCAATTTCAATACCGACAAGCCTAGCCACCCATAATCATTCTATGATCGAGCGATTGCTTCCCCTTTATCCCTTAATCGGATCTTATATTTGGGTTGCGTACTTTAATAAAATCAAATTGAACGGCTAAACGGTATCGGTGATGAAATTTTAAGGATATTTAAGCCAAATTAAATATTATTTATTTATATATAAGTATAAATAATTAATATTTAATATTATTTATTTATATATAAGTAATAAAAATAGTCATGGCGCAATGGCGACAGCGTCTGATTGTGTTGCGGTTGTGGATACAATTCTCAAACAGGGATGGAGTTATTTTAATTTTCCTCGTTTTAACAAGACAAAGTACACCGCCTCCACCATTTAAAATAAGTATGAAAAATTGAGCGGAAAGTTGGGGACGGAGTGATTTAACACTAGATTTTCTCTATGTTATTTGCTATATGCGGAACACAGCGTGAAGCTAAAAAAATATTGGATCAAATAAAAAAAACTAACCTTTACTCTTCTGCGTAGAGTTCAAGGTTACGGGACGGTTGTGCAACTATGACTACACAACCGTAGCGTCGTAGACTCGGTGAATATTTAAATATTAAAATTTACAACGAGTTGTGTTTCACGAACTAACACAAAGTAAAATAAATTCTAAGCTTTATAAACAAAAATGACGTGACGGTCCATTATTTTCTCATAGTGTACAACAACAGGTGGAACACCTGTGATTTCAGTAGGTCAAGTGTCATCAAAACAAAAAAGTATTAAAAATGTACAATCCAGCAGTTAAGGTCATCACTGTGAGTGAGGAAACCGCCTCAGACACATTTTCTCAAACTGTGAATCCCTCTAGTGAAAAACATAGGTACGGGAGAGTTACACCATTCCCTAAAGAGGCTGTGGTCTTATTGTTTTAATGTTTATTTAGTACATAAATGTTTAAATAATCACCTTACCACCAGCTAACCAAGTTTTACACTGAACTGATAACGAGCAGTAAAAAAGGTAGTCACAAATTTTGTGACCAGAATGAGTTTTGAAACCATCGATTACATAGCAACACCACTGCGCTAAAGGAGTCGTCTATTATTAACTTCTATTACTATTAATGTTTTCATACGTCATGGAATGTCTCTATCAATGAGCTTCAAACGTTTCTATTTATAATAAAACGTACAGGAATTTATATCGATGCTATTTCAAATGAAGTTCAAAAGATCCAAGTTCATAGCCCGTACGGCTTCCTATATTTTTTTGGCACACTCATATATTTATATTAATAATAAAATTAATAGCAATAAGTATGAAAGAAATTAGCTACATATATTATTTTTTCTAAACGTTCTAAGTTCTCACATATTGTTATTTCTAAACATACTATATTTCTGTACTTAATATTAACTGAAGAGTGTATAAAACTCAAGAGATTGTTTGATCTAACAAGCTGAATCCGGAAGTACAGGTTCGAATCGATAAATGATATTTGTGTTGGGTAGTCCGATATAAAGGAAGACTGTCATGTGTCATAAGGAGTTGCTCCTTATTATTTCCATCAAACCACGACGCCAAAGCCGCTAGCAAAATTTTACATAAAACATTTTGTAGGTTGAAGCGTTCTAACCGAATCCCTACAGGGTATTTATCTTAAAACTACATCTTTATCTTCTTAAGTCTACGTAGATAGATATATCAAAAGAAACTCATCTAAAATCGCTTACGTATCTCTCTTACCTACATTTTATATAACATTTTTGCCCGCGAGCAAAATACTAATGCAAATATGGCCTTCCTTTATTCGTTATAAATAAAACATTCAAAATCGATTCGAAATTGCTATAGGATTCATGATTTACGTTGTATTGTGCTATTCAATTGTTCTGCTGGCCGCGGGACGTACATGCCCCGGCCTTTATTTTCCACTGAGTTTCCCTTACATTTGCTGTATTTTGGTAATCGGGGGATTAATTTGACTTAAATTATAAAAGAGGATCATTCACAAATAGGCTACATTTTAACAAAAATAAAATCCGCAATCATGCATTAAATCCACATGGAGAAGGTTTAGAAGAAATCAGAGATAGAAAACCATACAGATGTCCAGTATAACATAATTAAGCAAAGATTTTTTTTTGTAAATATATTAAATAATTCTAGTCCCATTAGTTTATATAAAAGGGCAAAAACCACAAAATGACTAAACAAACCATAACTTACTTTACTCTAACATTTACATTTTACTAAGTCGTGAGGTGGATGACGATAGGGACAAGCTCATTAACAAATAATTTGACTCGATCCGAACTCGATCCCTAATTTATTTGTGTCACAAAACGCTCCCCAAAATTAAGTGAACTTAAGTAACGAAATTAATGAGAGAAGGAAACTGACACTGGTGCTTACTAATTCGGTAATGTTTGGACAAAGTTGTCGTGCGATATTAAAATAATATAACTTACTTACTATAACTTTTAATAAACTTATTTGTTGTCCTGTACACAGCATAGCAGTGTAGGCTTAAGACACTCCATTCTCTACTTTCTGCCAAATTCCGGAGGCGTTGCGTGTTGAGTGGCAGAACTCAACGCCACGCTTTTCCGAATAAATGGAAAAATAAACGTAAATATTTCCTAGTGCCGCTGCGCCACTACGAAACAAACTATTTTGTTATATAAAGTAAACTTCTACGTAACCTTAACTTCATTCGACTGAACTAATAAACATTTGTGACAAATTTCATTTTCACTGTACAAGTACATAAAATTATAAAAGAAAAAATATTTTTAATTGATTTACAAAAATTCTAGCAGTTGTATTTTAAGATAAAGCTACGTGTACAAATTTTCCTGTCAATATAACTTTGTACAGGCTAAAGCCTAAATCGAAATGCCTATACCGTAAAATAAACATATGTACTCGTATGTTACATTGTATGTAACACAGAATCTCTGGGGGTTCAAGCGTATAAAATAAATAGCAGTATAGAAATTGTTTCGGACAAGTTATTTTAATAGACTTTTAGCAACACACGAAGCAAATAACTACGGTTCAAGGCATAAAAAGAAAAGAAATATACGTTAACACACATTTTTTTTGTGAAGCCATCTTTCGCAATAGAACAGCATCTGACTATACACGAGTTGGTTGTAGGTTCAATCCACGCTCGGGCGAATGCTTGTACTTAAAATCGCTCGCGGCTTCGCCCGCTTGAATACAATTCTATTATAAACTACAATTATGTCTGCTAATGTGACTTACTTTCGTGTTCTAATAACATGATCATTATAAAGACAATGTCTATCCACTGAAAACTAAAATCCATTTTAATAAAATTTAGTAGTTTTGTCGAACGAATTACTTTTATATTGATATACCTTATTTTATTCATGACCCGACTATCAAGGAAATGAAAATAATTTCCTCGAGTGAGAATCGAACCTACAACTAACAACATTTTACTACTACAAAATATTAGTCAGTCAGTGATTTTAATACAATACAAAGATCTATTTCATTTATTCAAACCACGTTTCTAACATAAGCGTTTTCTCATTACAGCTAAACCAATATAATAACGCTCGCCAGTTTTGTGGTAACTAATAATAACGACAACTGCAGGCTATTTACGTAATGGCTTCCACAAGAACGGAGAAATTGAACACGTCTCTATATTAGGATTGTATTTACATTACAAAGTAAATACGAGTCATGGCCGCCTGAACTTAGCCCTTCAGAAATTTTGCGCATTGTTCACTCGGGAACTAAATAATCAAGAGTAAGAAAAATCTTAAAATAAAATTTGCGCAGCCATCTACAGCTAACTTCAGAGCGGCCACGATTATTCGACCGTACTATATGTATATTAGCCCGCGTCGTACAATGGATATGAAAGAGATTTCTTTAACATAAGACCTTATTCGAGGGTAAACGTATGATCATCCGACTTAATATACATGAGAGAAGGTTAAAAGAAGGTTTTTATGTAAGGGAATATTTTACCTTCATATATTTCTCGCCCTTTTTTGATTTTTTCCTTTTCTATAAGATAACCTATTGTTTTGTTTAGATTTATATTTCCCTTTATACCATAAAGTGTAAAATTGTATTTCGATCAATGACGCTCGGTCTACGCCAAATCGAAATTATTTATTCCTCAGTCTAAGTTTTACACTGCATAGGTTTGATTTCGAAGATTTTGGATCAAAGAGCATTTTTTATTAAAGTAAGTAGTAAACCATTATACTATCACAACCAGAACATAGTCGCATATTCTTATGTAGTAGTTTGGAAAGAGAAAATGTTATTTCTATCGCCGTCTACTGCTGACCTGAGGCCTACCCGTAGAACGTGAACGAATGAACTATGCCCATCTTGGATTAATTGCAATCATCTTCTTTCCTTTGTAGCTTTTATCAGAGTTAAATATTCAAAATTTCATTTTATCTATATGACTAATAAAGTTATTTGATTAATTATTGTGGGTTCGATCCCCACTCGAAGAAGTGAAATATTTATTTACGTTTATATTTCCATTTTCTTCGCTCTGGTGTCGAGGCAAAGCGCGGCGTTGAGTTCTGCCACTAAACACGCAATGCCTCCAGAACTCGTAAGAAAGTGGGGAACGGAGTGTCTTAACACTAGGTTCCCTCTGTCTACCCTGCTATGTGCGGAATACAGCGTGGAGCTAAAAAGAATATTATTATTAACTTACAAACTTGTCTTTCATAATAATGATATAAAAAAGAAAATCAAACTAATACAGTAAAATATGTATAAAATATTTGCCAAATTTTTCCAGTTCGCGTTAATACTCAAATTAATAATGACAAATGATCACACTTCGTTAATTTCAGTGATTTTAGGTCACGGGCAAATCAAAAAAAGTGACAATTTTTTTCCGCAGTCTTCCTTGTACCCGACAAATTGATTCACCTCGTCCCTTTCACTAATGGGTACTTCCGGCCGGAAATTACGAGTCCACCACCCCATTGGCAAATATTTTATTTTACGAATATGTTAAATGTTTTATAAAAAAAGCTGTAGGAAACGTGCTAAATAGGTCGACATTGAGGTTTATATTGTACTATAAACATATATTTAAATTGCAAGATTTATTCTAATTCATAAAAAAAGTAATCACATAATATTTATCTCATTCGATTACACTAAGTGGCCACCACTCAACACATTACAAAGTAATAATTTACCTGTTCTGATTTAATTTCTGTAGATAAAGCAGATATTTCAAGAAAATTTAAGTATAAAATCAAAAGCTTTCTGGATTTCAGCTTGTATATCGATTTGATGTAAGTTTTATATAGACAACGCATTTGCCATTTACATATTCAGATGCATATTCCATTATAAATCTAACAAAAGGTAACATTATCTTACAATAGCCATATTATATAAAGTCATTGTAAATACAAATAATAATGAAATAAAAATATGAAAAGAAAAAACTAAAAATCTGACCAAAAAAAACTTTGTAAAAGGAAAAATATTACTGACAGACATTACTTACTACTTACTGATAAATATTACTGACTACTTATAAAAAATACATAAGTATCCATTACTTGAGTGAACGAACAGAAATTATTCAATAGCCAACCAGCCCAGTATATTTATTGTGTTCTCGTGTTCCCGACATTAAGTGCCAGCAATTTAACCGAACGACAGAGGCGTTGGGCGCACAATCAAACCGGCATCCTTATTATGAAATGGAACTACGCAATATACGCGTAGAATAGTTATTTCAGGAGGCCGTAGTGGCACAAGAGTGTGATTGTAAGCGCGACTGGCTGTCGGTTCGATTTCCATTCAAAGAAATTAAATATTTAACATTTTCATTACTTCGATCTGGTGTCGAGAAAAAGTCGCGGTGTTGAGTTCAACCACTCAACACGCAATGCCTTCAGAAATCGCTGAAAAATGGGGATCACAGTGTCTTAACATAAGGTTCCTTCTGTGTACCCCACTGTGTGTTGGATGCAGTGAGAAGTTAAAAAAGAAACAATATTAAATATCATCATGCCATAGTGGGATAGTCTTTCACTGTCAACGCGATGGTCGTATATTTGATATTCACTGAAAGAATTGATTATATTTAAATTATTTTCATTTGGTTGGTTTTGGTTGGCATAGCGCGTTAAGTTCCTGGCAGGGTCATACGTGGTGGTCCTCCTGCAAGTCATCGAGGCTACGGGTGTCCTAGGAGAAATCCCGGGGCACCCTGAAGGCGACAGTGGCCCGCTATAGGCGGGCCTTCCACTGAGACAATTGCTTTCCGTTGTGAAAAAAAAGCGCGTTGAGTTCCGCCACTGGACAAATCTCGACGCACTGTTTCGAAAATTGAGAGAAAAGAATAAGAAGAAACAAGTAGATTAAGGAATAAACTTTACCTCCCAATTTTCACTGATAGTGAAAATACATCATCCTAAACAGAAGCAATTTTTATATAAAACCAAACCTTTACTTTCATACATAAATTTCCTTCTAAAATTATTAACTAAGCACAAATACATAGAAAACAATTATACGCTTTTTCCTATATAGCACTGTTGACAGAGAAAACTAACAAACGTACCTATACGATTAACTTATCTAATAAAATTATAATTATATTAATTAACAACTCATTAGTTACTCTGTAGTCTGCTCCCACGGCTGGAACCTCATTTGATGCAAAGCACGATCCAAACTACTTTAATATATGCAGATCACCACTATTACCTACAATCCCTTAACTAGATGCCGCTTGTCTCCTTTTTGCACGTGTCTATGTATTTATTATAAGGCTTCATTAGATGTATAGAATATAGAATACTTATAAACACCGTAGATACGGTGGGAGAGTCGTAGAAATTTTATTTTTTTCATTTTTTTACGTGTTTTCCCACTTTGTACTGTATAAAAACATTATACATAACCTTTTTTATGTTAAAGTCTAAATAAAGCGATATAAAGTATTCCATCGGGGGAAGTGTTCATTTGAATACCACACTTTGGTAAAAAGACAAAGCGCGGCGTTTAGTTTTGCCACTAAATTGGATGAAAAACATTGGGAGATTCTAATGGAATATCTTAGCATTATGTTACCTCTGCCTACCTTGCTCTATGCGGGATACTGCGTGAAGCCAAAAAAATGTTTGGTTCCCTCTGCCTGCCATGCAATATACGGGATACTAAAAACATCTAAAGACAAACTTACGTCTCCGGATCTAACATACTATAACTATAAATTTAATGACCCTCATAAACACTCGCTAAGAGGCTAATCATTCATTTGAACGTTTCGCTAGTCAACCTTAGAAGGATATTAAGCCCGTAATTCTATTATGAACCGGATATAAGGCCGTTCCTGTTAACGCAACTGGGATCCGGCTTTTATTCGGAGCACGACCTAAATCCGGTTAATATGTGCAAATCGCCATTTTAACGATAGCTTAACTTGAGTTTATCACTTATCGGTAAGTTTTAGTAAATAGGTAAATAGCTGTAACGAAGGAAGTCGGTACAAATTGGTTTTCTAAAATTTTAATGTAGGTTGTCCCGTAATTTTTTTTATAATAAATTACAAAAAGTACCTCATTATTATTGCATTCTATGTGTTCTGTTGTATATGCCGCGATCTGCACAAATACAACAAAAGTAGTATCTAATAGTCCTTTTCCGACAGCAATAAAAGTTGACACCCGACAAGACGGAGATCGGTGTCTCAAAGGGGAGCGAAGTGTCTATACTAGGGTGCCAGGTTCCATTTGCCTACCCTGCTATGTGCGAGATACAGCTTAAATCTAAAAAAAAATAAAGGTCGTGCTACATATGTGCGTCTGCTGTTTAGGTAGACCAAAATGCAGCCATTCGCTTTCACTAACTTTACGCCTTTGAATTGGCGATTGACAGAGATAAGTAAAGCTGGTAAAACTAATGACATTACAATGTTCTCTACATTTTCCCTCAAAACATATGATTAATATGAAAATAAATACTTTTATAATAACCTCTATGATAGAGCCAATTTGAGTATGCATGTATTCAAATCTCCGCTAATCTTTGATATATCTTTTTCTTTCATACACCAGTTTACAAAACGAGACAATTGCTTCCTTACGCTTTCCTTTGGTCTATGTCTTTTAAATCACAGTAATTGTAACATAGCCACAAAACACGTTTTGCAAAAATAATGAAAAACAATTAAATGAAATATATACATCATTGTTCTAAACGACCAAGGACAGAATTTAATGTACCGAGTTTGATATAACGAAACAATCTCTTGATATTTTTAAATACGTTTATAGCACCACAAAAGTAAGACTTTAAAATATTATACTCCTTTATTTGCGATCAAAGAATTTCAATGAAACGTGAGCTTCTCGCTCACGTTTCATTGAAAAATATTGCAAAACACCGTCATCTAAAAGCTTTGTGACTAACACTTAGCCAAGATATCCTTATCGCATAGAAAATTTTATTATCAATATCGTCTTTTTATACTTTTGAATATAAAATATTATGAGGTGTTCTTGTTATACGTATTATGGATAAAGTTATGTTGACTTTAATCGGTTCATGTTTATTTTATAGACGCTCGGCGTTAGATATCCTTTTTATTTGGTATGAATAGATTTTGTTAAACTAAGTACATAGAGGTCGTCGTGGCACAGGTGTACAGTGGTGTGACTGTAACGCAACGGTTTCAGTCACACCACTGTGCCCCTGGGGTGAGTTCGATCCTCACTCAAGGAAATGAAATATTTATTTAAATTTATATTTTCATTTTTTCTAGTGTCGAGGCAAAGCACGGCGTTGAGTTCTGCCTCTTAAATTCGAAAAATTGGGAACGAAGTGTGTTACCACTAAGATCCCTCTGCTTCCTCTGCTGTGTGCAGCATACACCATGAAGTCTAAAAAAAAGATATTTCTTCGCTCTGGCACTAAGGGCAAAGCTCGACATTGAGTTCCGTCACTCGACACTAAATGTCTCTAAAAATTCGGCGGAAAGTGGGGAAAGGTAGTGACTTACTGACATTTCACTAGGTTCAATTTGAATTTAAGGTCATAAAGCAGA
>DWGR01004567.1:0-11047 GCA_018247715.1 Heliconius burneyi
TGGTACTGGTGGTGTCGTAAGAGGCGACTAAAGTACGAGTGGGAGAGTCACGCCGCCAGCAATGGCGACACGCATGGGCAGACTCGACCGGATCATTACCACCCCCGGCATTTAAAACTGGCGTGAAACTAAGCCACTACGGCTATATACCACTGCGTTTCGCATTAGGTAATGCCAGGCTCCGGGGCCCAGCCACTGCAAAAGCTGGCAACGCACCAGTAACTCCTCTGGTGTTACGCAGTGTCGTGGGCGGCGCTGATCACTTACTATCAGGTGACCCGTACGCTCGTTTGCCATGCTTTTACCATAAAAAAAAAATAGATAGCATTGTCTGAAAAAAACTAAAAAAAATTGGACCATACGGGAAGCACTACCTTTCAAATAAAAAATTAATCATTGAGATCCGTTGAAGTTGAATTTGAAGTCGTAATAATATTACAGTATAATAAAATTTTGGCCAAAAAAATCAAACTTTATCAATTTCGACCGGATCCCATTATCGGATCCTTACCAAACTTTCACCATAATATCATTGAAGTGTATTATTTCAAATATAAAATGACAAATATAAAATGACAAATGACAAATGACAAATATAAAGTTACAACTTCAACCGATTTCGATTATTCATTATATGAATAATCGAAATCGGTTGAAGTTGTAACAATATTGCAGTATAATAAAAAAATACCATAAAAAAAACAAACTTTATCAATTTCGACCGGATCCCACAATCGGAACCTTACCAAATTTTCACCAGACTATCCTTGAAGTGTATTCTTTCAAATAATAGCAGAATCATCGAATGTCAATTTAAGACTTATGTGATTTTCTCATAGATATCATTGTCTGAAAAAAAATAAAAAAAAATGGGACCACACAAGAAGCACTACTACCTTTCAAATAAAAAAATTATCAAAATCGGTTCACCCAGTTAAAAGTTCTGAGGTAACAAACATAATAAAAAATTACAATCAAATTGATAACCTCCTTTTCTTACAGAAGTCGGTTAAAAACGGAATACTGATAGGAACATTTTGTTGTCAGTCTGTCCTTCGATCAAGATCATTTATATGAAGATCAGGTAGAGATATCAAGCTAAAATGAATATGAAATATTAGAGTCTATAGTCCTTTATAGAAAATAGGGTTTCGAATTTCATACTCTCATATGAAATTTAACACTAAAGGAGAACTTACAATATTAATACAGAAAACTATCCGAAATATGAAAATTTATAGATACTTAATCAATATAAGAGAAAACATTACAAACTCACTAATTTGTAGTTCATTACATACAAAATGAGTGCTAATGCCCGAAAACTTAAATTTGTCAACTTTCATAAGTAGGCTCGTACACACAAACAATCTTGAAATGTTCGGAAGCCTCGGTGAGCATGTCCGACTCACATTTTATTGATATTTCATTTAGCTGTTTGAAGCTAGCCTTTGCAGATAGAGATTATTTTGTTTTAAGACATTCCTCCTTAGGAGTTACCTTTATTTTACCTTTATTCTTTACCTTTCACCTTTCAGCTTGATTTTGACACATTGCGTATTGAGTGACGGAAATAAGTGTAGCACTTTGTATTACTTTATTGCGTACAATTATTTTTAAAAGCTTTTTGTTTGGCTTGCCGTGTTCTTAGTACGTTAACTAAAGGTAACTTCTTCTACTAAAAGGTAACTTCATTAGTATGTTATTGTCTGTGAAATCTAACAAGCTCAGTTTGACCCACTCTGAGAATACTTCTCAGTGTTCGATTTATTAAATATTCGACAAACATTTCTGCAATAAAAAGCCAATATATAAATTTATAAAAAGACCTCGTTGTCTCACCGCAACGTTGCCGCAAAGTAAATTGGACCGTGATTAAAACATACTTTTATGGTTTTACCCTTTCTTTTTGTTTTACCAAGCGAATTCCAACTTGACTTTTCTGCTATTCTATGGAAATCAAAGTATATATAAGCTAAGTTTTTGTTGAAATCCAATTTTGTTTTCTAAGTGTACACTGAGTAACTTTGGTTTTATTAATTCCCATGTACTTTTAAAACAACTAGTGTTTTTATCACAAAGTTTTATTTTTTTACATAAAGTGTATTCGTATGATACTTTGACTACGGTAATAGATTGGTGGTTATATTCCTATGTACCCGAGTTGGGACAGTGGACATCCACAGAGTTTCGCCATTTTGCACGATCGTGAGCTTCTCGTTTAATTTCGTTCCATGTCTTGACGATATTCTTCGCCTTTCTTTGAGTATTCCAATCCATTGCCTGCTTCGAAATATTGTCAGGACCATGCACTACACGTGACCATGCCCAAAACATGCACTACACGTGAAAGCTTTTGAAGTTCGGCAGCGATTTTTAACGAAGGAAATATACGATGGATTGAAATTTCTTACTTGTTTGAGCTAAAATAGCGATGCAACCCATTGAACTGTAAAAATCATAAGCGGATTATGTCTCTAAGCAACATGTTTTGAACTATGATTTTTTAAATTTAAATAATAAAATGTTAAAATACTAATGCATTATTAAGAAAATTTAATTTAAGGTTTAGGGTCCCGTACCTCAACAGGTAAAAACGGTACCCTTACACTTAGTCCGTATGTCTGTTTATCTTGATTTTTCTATCTTAAAGTCGCGTAGAGTTAATTTAGCTGTAATTAATTCAAATGTTTAGGTCTACAGTCTTTTAAAGTACAGTGAAAAATTAAGCTTCTAAGTCAATACAATCAAAAGAAGAACGATAAGATGATTGCACGAAGCAACGAAAAATTACACTAGAAATATAAGAAAAAACCTACAATAAAAGTCCAATGGTGGTGTCTAAAGAAAAAATATTAACAAACTTTTATTTGTCTAGTAGATTTCACACAAAATGAGTGCATACACCCGCAAAAGTAAGTTTCTAAGCTAATATAACATGTACTTTCCGATGACCTGAAATTAGTACGAAAGCCTCGGTTAGCAAGTACGATCCGCACTTAACCGGTTATGTAGGTAAATTTCAGAACAAATATAACAAATTCTTTATAAATCAGCTTCACCCTGTATCCCGCACACAGCATGGTAGGCAGAGGGAATCTACAATCTGCCAAATTCTGGAGGCATTTCGTGTTGAGTGGCAGAACTCAACGCCGCGCTTTGCCTCGACATCAGAGCGAAGAAATTGCGCATATATAATATTAAATGTATATGTAAATAAATATTTCACTTCCTCGAGTAGGGATCGAACCCACAACCATCGCGTTAAAGTCACACTCTTGTGCCGGCCTCAGATAGTGACAGAAGTTACTTTTTACTTCTATTTTATTTCGTTTTACATAATGCCTGACGAACCAATTAGTGTTTGATTAATTGAACAGTACGTATTGAGGTTCATTAGTGTAATTGCGGTGTCCTTGGTGGCTTATTTCAATTAATTCCTTGATTTCGGATTATAGGGCTATTAAATTATATAAGGAACCCTTGAATATCTGACGTAAAATCAATTATACAAGTAAAATTTCATATTTCCAATTTAAGCCAGCCGTGTGCCAGGAGCACTAAGTGTGAGTATAAGCGCGACAGGCAGTGTGTTCGATTCCCACTGGAGGAAATTAAATATTTAATATTTTCATTTCCTCGCTCTGGTGTCGAGGCAAAGCGCGGCGTTAAGTTTTGCCATTCAACACGAAATGTCTCGAGAATTTCAAAAATGGAGAACGAAGTGTCTCAACACTAAGTTCCCTTTGCCTACCCTCTTGTGTGTGGTAAATAGCGTGACGTTAAATAGAATAAAGCAAATTGATAGCTTATTTTTATGTAAAAATATACTATAGGCGTCCTTATATATTCTAGCTCTTGATAGCCCGGATTCACGTGATCTGTTTAGATATAGGAAGAATAATTTAGGCACAACAAGATGAAGTATATCTTATCTTTTACATATAAATTGTCCCAATAAACATAATTCAATATCTTAAATAATATAAATCCGGAAACAGATTTTCATTTTAATTGTAAAATAAAATAAATTGTGTATAAAGAAACTTTGTAAGCATTAAAATCTAATATTTATATAAGCGATTTAAGAATTTTCACGATTACACAATAAAGACATGGTACAAAATAAAAAATAAATAAATCAGCTTCACGCTGTATTCCGCACACAGCAAGGTAAGCAGAGGGAACCTAGTTCTGGAGGCATTGCGTGTTGAGTGGCAGAACTCAACGCCACGTTTTGCCTTGAAAACAGAGCGAAGAAACAGAAATACAAACTTTAATAAATGTTTCACTTCCTTGACTGGGAATCGAACCCACAACCGTCGCATTACAGTCACACAATTGTACTGCTGCACCACGATGGCCTTGACATGGTCATTCAATAAAAATGGGTTATTCTAAATTCGTAATACGTGTTCCCACGTGGATTTGCTACTATGATTTTAACCTTCCTAACCTAACCAGTGTGAAATACGGTCGATGGACCGATTCTTAGATCGAGTAGGCAGACGTATTCACGAGCATTTATGCTGTATTAATGTGAAGCTGCCCAAGTACCGTGAAACTGATAGTTCAGAGAGCTGAAATTTACCGTTTATTCATTTAAGATTGCCAGTGGCTATTAAGAATAATATTTTAGCTTATATTAGCACTTTCAAATAGTCTATTTTTGGTGGCCTTTGAAATCTATCTATAGACACGTATAGGTTTATGATTTTTTTTTTATTTCAGTTCCATGTATGAGATCCACTTATAATATAACAACATAATATTTTAAATTTTTGTACAAAAGTCGTAAAGCGGTAAACAGAATACACCTACCTACTAAATTTCAACTGTGTAGTCCTAATAGTTTCAGAAGAAAGTGATTATAGCATACGGTTTGACGGACACACAGACATGACGAATTTATAAGGATAACATTATTTATTTTACACAAAATAGACAAATAAAACGTATGTTACCGGTCCGACAAATTGATAACCAGGTATGGGAATTTACATTATGATTTACTTTGAATCCTACTTATTATTTTGTAGTTGCGATAGTTTGTAAGGATGGATGTTTGTTCCGCTTTCACGCAAAAACTTTAATTAACAGTAATATCGCTTTTACATCAGAATAATACAAAAGCTACAATACAGCTTAATGTCAAGTGTTTTATAATTTGGCTATAATATAATATCAATAATTAATTCTTCGTTTTGATGTCGAGGCAAGCTGCGGCCTTGAGTTCCGCCACTCAACATGCAAAGCTTCCAGAATTCGACGGATTATGGGGAATGGAGTGTATAAACACTAGGTTTCCTTTGCCTATTCAACCTGCTGTGTGCGAGGTACAGCATGAAACTAAAAAAAATATGACAATAAGATAAGCCTCCTCTACTGCACTAGTTGTATGTAACAAAGAGATCTGATTTTTATAAAGTGTATTTTTTATCAATGTCTATATTAAATAGCATTTAGATTGTGAGATGAGGCCGTCGTGGTGCAGCGGCACAAGGTGTGACTGTAACGCGACGGTTGTAGGTTCGATCCCCACTCGAGGAAGCGATAAATTCGGCAGAAAGTGTTAACGGAGCGCCTTAACACTAAATTCCCTCTGCCTACCCTGCTGTGTCCGGGTTACAGCGTGAATCTGTCTTTTTTTTAAATTTTATTTAGATTGTGGTTATAACATTTATTGCAACTCAAAATTATACTTTCAAATTGGAAAAGCAAAATTATAAAAACCTTTATTTTTTAATGAAACTAAATATATTAACATTTCTATCTATTCATAAAGACGATTTTTACTTAACATAATTTCCTTTCATATTTTCCCATTTATGATGGCGGCGAACAATAATGCTTTAACGAGGTCTCGCCGTTGCACTTTCTAACGGACAGTTTTCATAATAACCAAGATAGGATTTCTGTGATACGAATAAAACATAAAATACAATCAGGTACCGGTATGTTTCATGTATAAAGATGTCTTTCAATGGCAACGTTTTATAATGTTTGTATGAAGTTTGATCAGCTTAGATATTATTTGTTGTGTTTTCAATCATGTTAAAGGATAAATATATAAAAATATCATACGTTTGTATAAAAATTAAGAAATACTTAAAAATGTATGCTTTAAGTATGTTAGAAAAATATATTTTTAATTTTAAGAGCTATCAAAAAATATACATTTTTTTCGTTAATTTTTTTCTAGCAGGGTAGAAAATTAAGAAATATAAATAGCTTTCGGTACTATACAACGTACATGTGTCGACGTTAGTACGTAGTATACTAAAGTTATTTGGACATGTCTCCCGAAGAGGACGTCGCTCCATCGACCGATGCCTGGTCGTGTAGGGCAGAGTGTAAGGCACTAGAGGGCGAGAAAGATCTCCCATACGTTGGACCGACCAAATCTCAGCCAGTAGAGACAAGTGGTGAATGTTTGTGAGGCGTGTAAAATCTGCACTTAATATTACTTTGTGATGACCACGACCGCTCTGACAAGATTGTTACGACAGAAAAGAAAGAAAATTATGTATTTAAACACTAACTCAAATTTGATTGCTATATATGGATCTAATAGTTCAAATTTATCACCGATTACTCTGAACTCTGTACTAATTTTCACATCGATGTCCTTTTAATATTTTCTATTTATAAACATATTTATTTTTATCTTCGCATATATTTTTCCATTTTCACACTATATTTTAAATATATATAAATTTTATATGCTTTTAACACTTATAAAATTTTATAAACTAATATGCGCTGGTCGGCACATATCGTGTTGTAAAATAATTTTCTCATCATCGTCATTTTATAGCGCGCGCGCGTTCTCGCTGGCTATAGCTGTCGATAACCTAATTAGATGTGATACTTTATTGCTAGTAGTAATGCAATATATACATACATACAGATATGTGCCTCAAAATTATCTTCGACGATCAAGTTTTTTTTTGTTCTTTTTTTATGGTAAAAGCATGGCAAACGAGCGTACGGGTCACCTGATAGTAATTGATCACCGCCGCCCACGACACCGCGTAACACCAGAGGAGCTACTGGTGCGTTACCAGCTTTTGGGGTGGCTGGGCCCCGGAGCCCAGCATTACCTAATACGAAACGCAGTGGCATAAAGCCACTACTTATGCTATTGTAGACAAAATTATAACTTTTAATATAAGTCACAACGCTAGGTTTCCTCTGCCTACCCTGTTATGTGCGGGATACAGCGTGAAGGTGATAAGAAGTATATATATATATATATATATATATATATATATATATATATATATATATATATATATATATATATATATATATATATATATATATCTGTGGTGATTAGTTTTAGAAATATATAATTAGGACAAATATATAATAAACATCAAACATCATAATATAAAAATTTCAATAAATATCGGGTTTTCCATTAAGGACATAACAATTTAGCTCTCCGCGGCTAGTGGCACCGTCTTGTTGAAACCACATATCATTGGTGTCAAGTCTATCCAATTTTGGCCACAAATAATTTTCTAACATAGCACGATAGCGCTCTCCATTGACGGTAATATGGCGGTCGTTTTCATCCACGAAAAAATACGGCCCAATCACACCTCCGGCATGAAAACCGCACCAAACAGTAATTTTTTGCGGATGCAACGGAGTCTCAAGAAGAACATGTGGTTTTGTTGCTGAACAATAACGCATATTTTACTTATTAACAAAGCCATTGAGCCAGAAGTGAGCTACGCGATAAAATTGGAGGAAGCTTTCTTTAAGTTGCGACCACCAAATCAGAAATTCGGTAGTAATTTTTAATCACTTCTAAACGTTGCTGGTTCGTCAGCTTTACTATAATGAAAATGTTGACTTTAACTAACGTTTTGTTTAACGGTGCGTTCAATAAAGTTACAAAATTGTTATGTCCCTAATAGAACCCTTTATTTTTTTGTCTTAATATCTTACGACAACATACGAGTACACCAGGACATAAAATAGCATTACATTACTTATCATACAACGTTATAGAAACACTGTAGGAGCCGTTATATTTATTTATCCAACTCCATACAAGCATCGCTTATGCTTCGTAAACACACCGCGAGATTAACATACCATAATAGGCTAAAGTCATTAAGCCAAAAGTATCAGCTTCGATGGCACTAAATAACGCTGATTTGTGTGAACGATATCAATTATCAGCAAGATGTAGCTCGCCGACTCTCGACATCTGTCACATTGGGCTCTCTATGATAAACAGAGTGTTGATCAGGACGTGGTACACTACCGCCGTGGTTAGCTTAATAATTTTCCCTGCATTCACCCTTCACTAAGTCGTCAATCCATCACACACTTTTTTTCTTTCCCTCTTTCTACTTCGTCTTCATCCAAATGCCCTCGCGGTTTGGTACGGGGTAGTACGATATATTAAGATACGCACGTCATGTATGTAGGCTGTATGTAAGCTCGTCTTGGTTGACGTTTTCTCAAAAAATATTAGTGTATATCGATAATATTACAAATATGAGAAAAAATAAATGCCTGTGTTCATCGCAGGACTCTTAAGGTATCTTTATATAAGTATCTTATTACAGTTGAATTACGGGTTTGACCTCGATTGCGTAAAGACAGACAGACAGACAGAGTTACTTTCGAAATTATAATATAGGTATGGATTATAAATTATCTTTTCTTGAACTGTTGGATATAAAATTAAAAAGTAAAACATCAATTTATTATATACTATAGTATCTAATCCATATTCACGATTCGTTTAACGATATATGTAACTAATATTACTGACCGGAAACAGAAGATTCAAGCGGCGATAGCGAAACCTCGAAACTAACTATCTGACCGCCATAGCCAAGTTATGCTTAGGTTACTGAATACACTAGATACTAAAATTGGTTGGATTATTTAAATGTTATATTTGAAATTTCTACACAGTATTTTGGTAAAAAATAATACATAAGTAGATTCACTCAACAAAAAAAGTAGTTTAAGTTTTGACGTGCAATTTAGCTGCCAAATCAACTACTGAATATTATAATATGTATTTTTTTATCAGCTTCACGCTGTATCCCGCACACAGCAGGGTACGCTGAGGGAACCTAGAGTTAAGACACGCCGTTCCCCACTTTCTGCTGATTTATAGAGGTATTGCGTGTTGAGTGGCAGAACACAACGCCGCGCTTTGCCTCGACACCAGAGCGAAAAAATGAAAATATAAATAAATATTTCACTTCCTCGAGTGAAATCACAGTCACACCCTTGTATCGCTGCGCCACGTCGGCCTTAGGCCTGTAATTTAATATCATAATTTGATATCTTTATATATCATAATATCTTTTATATCATATTAATTTATGATTATATAAATTGTCTACGTATTTTTTTTTCAATTACATTAGGTTACTGTAATAAAGTAATATATTTATATATTGTAAAACAAATTAAAGCTAGAGTCAACATATCTTTTTTTAAATATATTTCTTAACTTTTATTACATTTACTAGGAAATTTCAACAGGTGAACAACATAAATGAAAGTATCCAATATTCATAAATTTACAAACTTTTGCCTTGCATGTGAATTTCACGTACCTTGGATCTATTATGCACGAGTCTGGAGGCATCGATCACGATGTCTATAACCGGATAAGCGTTGCTTGGGCTGAATAGCGGGAGGTCACTGGTGTGGTCTTCGATCGCAGGATACCGCCCAAACTCAAGGGTCTTATATACAAGAGCATCGTCCGACTGGTTCTTTTATACGGCAGCGAATGTTGGCCAACACTATCTTGGCTTCGCGTCACAGAAATGAAGATGCTGAGGTGGATGTGCGGCGTAACGCGGTCTGACCGCATATGCAACACGTTCATTCGAGGTAGTCTTGGAGTCCGTGACGTAGCGGATAAGCTCCAAGAGCTTCGGCTGAGACGGCTACGTTACGCGCCGGCCTAAGAACTACGTCGAATGCAAGTGCCTTGCTATGGCAGTCCCTGGAGTGAGACCTCTCGGACGCCCAAGAAAGCGCTGGTTGGATGTCATGACGCAGGACATGAGAGCCAATGGTCTAGCCACCGAGGACGCTAAAGACCGTGCAAAGTGGAGTAGGCTGACCAGGAAGGCAGACCCTGGCAATAGCCGGGATTAATGCCAGGATAAAGAAGATGAAGAAGTTGCACCGCACTGTGACTCAAACACTCAGCAACGTATATCAGTATCACCCCTACATAATATACTTGTCCCCAATCTTATTTGTCAGAGATTGATAGTAATGTTATGCTGATATTTCCGCTAGTCTTAATTTGATTAATATTTTTAATTCATACCATGAGGCCAGTTGTGGCGCAGGGACACAAGTGTGATCAAAACGCGGTTGTGAATTTGATTCCAACTCGGGTAAATTAAATATTTAAAATTTTCATTTCTTCGATCTTAACACTAGGTTCCCACGCTCCCTATCTACCCTCCTGTGTGCGGGATACAAAAAAAATATAATACGTACTTTAATTTTAATAGTAGTAGTTCAAATCATAAACATTAATTATTAGCAAATAACTAAGTATGTTATCAATCGTTCATCCGCCGCCGGACAATAACTATCGTTTATAAAGTTAAGCACTGTCCCACTGCGATACGAGGTATGTAGGGGACGTGGCCTACACAATTTAGCTTGCGATTAGCGGCTAGAATATAAAGGAACGGGTTCGAGGGCGCAACGACGCTCGCGGCCCGCGTCGGTCGGGGTCGTTCGTGTATTGTGAATCTCTCCGTTCGTTTTCGTTCGAAAATTAAACATGTTTAAAATTGTTTGAAACTTGTCACGAAAATTGAAAAAAAAGTTAATTTTGTGTTGGTCTTCGTTGATCGCGCAAAATGAACAAACAAACGAACGGAGAGATTCACCGTCATTCGGCGGTGAATGATTTAGTGAGGTCTTCGGACCGACACGCGGTGGCTTCACGGCCGTCGGCGTTGCTGGGAAGTTGACCAAACTTGATCATTTAGAGGAAGTAAAAGTCGTAACAAGGTTTCCGTAGGGGAAC
>DWGR01004568.1:0-11047 GCA_018247715.1 Heliconius burneyi
CCCTTTATACAAGAAAGGTCAATTTCCTCTAGAAAAATAAAGTCATTATAAGTTGCACAGTCACTGCAACGAACAGTATTTTGTATTATATTCAATAACGTAGAACCAAAGGACAAATAGATAAAAGTAAAGTCTAGTATTTAAAAGTTCTATAGAATTTCTTAAATCTTTTTCTAACTTTCCGTAATGGTTCACGGAAACAGCGTTAGATTGGATACACAACGATCGTGGATCCGATTCTCTCATTGGGGGAATGAATTGTTTTTATTACTTCGCTCTGATAACAATAATAAAAATGCTAATAACTTATTTGTATGAATTTAATACTAATGTAATTTTTATTATTAAATTCAATAGAGGAAATAAATTGTAAGTATTTTCAAATAAAAACCAATAGTTTGTACAATAAAATATTTTCAATTTATTCGAATTTCGAAATTGTAATCAACACTACCTGGTACCAGCTGGTGCTGCAGGCTGCTGGTATAAGGAAAAAACCAGTCAACTGCCAGTCGGACTAACTCACCGACGATACCATACAAAATTTCATAATTGTAGGTCGTATGTACTCATTTTGTATGGAATAATTACAAATATAAATTTGTAATTCTTTTTTCTATGAAATTCTTATAAATTTTCACTATTCTCGTTTTGTCTTTGTATTGTAATTTCTAACTCCGCACAAAATTGCGTAAACGTAGGTTCACGGGAAATTTAATATTTAAAGGACAGATAAATTTCCTGTTAAGTAAACATAATATAAAGTATAGAGATATTCTTCAAGAAGGTATGTAAGACTACGATAAGTATTAATTTTAATACAGAGAATTAAAGCTAAAGGTACAAACATTCCTTTCATCGGTTATACATATATATCACTAGAAAAAAACAGTTTTAGTAACAAATTTTCTGGGGTAAGAAAGTTATTGTGACGTATTTTAGATTTTTCTGTTCGCTACACGTCGCTGTTAAGTGTTTCTGAAGTGAGTATTAATAATTAGTTTATATCTTTGGAATGTTTCTATTTTATTACATAAGAATAAAAAACTTTTCCCTTTTTAAATAAACCCCTTCCCTTATTAAATATTCCCTTTCTAAATAACCAACATTAGTCACTAGAAGGTTAATTACATTTTTGAAATATTTTCTTTACATACCTTTAAACAAATTTTATAATTAATGTTGTGTTTTAACATTAAATACAACATATTTTTTCATCCCTTTACTTTACTCTTTAAATATTTCAATGAATAGCTGCAATGCTACGCGCAGCTTTAAAATAACTTATAACGCCGCATATAAAATGAGATTTTTGCAAACTGAATTTTAATAGGCGAAAGCATACAAGAGGTTAAATTGGAATTGTCTAGAAGTTTCACCATTACTAGTAAAGAAATGTACGTAGAGTATGAACATATAGGTATCGATGTCTATAAGATCTTCAATACAATAGTCGTATTATATGGGATATATATACAAAAGATATATATATATATATATATATACGAGTATGGTATATATATATATATGTAATTATTACAACCAAAGACACACTTTAGTGTTAATACACGAACTGTAATTAAAAACTTAAAAGTCTCAATATTCTGATATACTTATGTTGTCACAGCTTTAAGTTGCGTCATATAGACCAGTTGCACGCTGTATCCCGTACACGGCAAGGCAGGCAGAAGGAACCTAGTGCTAAGACCCTCCATTCCCCACTTTCTGTCAAATTCTGAAGGCAATGCGTGTTGAGTGGCAGAACTCAACGCCGCGCTTTGCCTCGACACTAGAGCGAAGTAATGGAAATATAAACGTCAATAAAAAATTCACTTCCTCGAGTGGGGATCGAACCCACAACCATCGCGTTACAGTCGCACCCTTGTTCTAATGTTATAATTTTAAAACATGGTAACCGTTACCGTTTTTAGGATTCCGTACCTCAAAATGTATGGAAAAAATCATTACAAACTTATACTTATATTTATTTATGAGGATAGATACGTATGTCCGGAAATTTAAGTATATTAACTTTTATAAATTTAACTTCCCGTTGACCTACAATCCGAATTTAGTACAGAAGTCTCGGTGGGCGAGTCCGACTCGCCATGACGTGTTTTTTAAATTACAGGATTAATCCACACTAATAGTTAAAAGTTTGAAATATTTACGTCAAGAGCAGAAGTCTTTTAAAATTTGTAGCTTTGTTAGTAGCGTCTTGATAGGGATGCCCGATATTAGAAAAACATCGATGTTGACATCGATGTCAACATCGGAGCTAAATATTTTTTTTTTCACATATTCTCATCAATAATAAAAAAAACGGATAAGTGCGATTCGCCTTACCCACTGAGGACAAGCTACAAAGTTATCTTGTAAGAGTTTCTTTTTAACTTAGAAGGTTCAGAACCCGAATTACTTCTATATCACACGACATTTTAATTAAAACTTTATTTAATTTAAAACATAGTAGCGTAAAAACGCATGTAGCTTTTTTTGCTTTATTTTGTAAAAAATACTAAATGAAATATATTGCATAGTACAGAATCATACAGAACATATAACTACTAAAATTTATATGTTCATGCTATTTATTGTTCCGTAAACACTGTCTTATCTGTCAAAGCGTTTGGCAGATTTGAGCAGAAGAAAATGACTACAATTATGATGAAAATCTTTAACAATGATCTAATAAGAATGATCAAAATAGAAAAATAAATATATATTCTTTTCTACAAAAACTTAATTATAAGCTACCAAACGTTAAGCAATTAAGTTGTTAAAGCGTAATACAATTTTGTTTCAGAATGTCACGTAAATCACGACAAGGCTATAGTATTCGCCACTTGCTGCAACTGCCCAACGCGCGTTCCTCCCCCGGTCCACACCCACCTCCAGGGAATAAGGTTAGTTTAAACATATAGAAATATAAATGGAATTTATAGAATATTTGAGGCCAGTCGTGGCGTAGAGGCACAAAGTGTGACTGCGAAATTGACTGGTTCTGAGCTCGATCTCCACTCGAGGAAATGAAATATTTATTTAAATTTTTACTTTAGTTTCGCTCTGGTTTCGAGGCAAAGCGCGTCGTTGAGTTCTGCCACTCAACACGCACTGCCCCCAGATTTCGGCGGAAAGTTAGGACCGGAGTGTCTTAACATTAGATTCCCTTTATCTACCCTGCTATGAGCGGGATACAGCATGAAGCTGATTTTATTTATATATCTTACCGCTGTTTGAAATGTAAATATATATTTCATCTCCTCGAGTGGGTATCGAGTCGGTTTTACAGTCATATTTTGTGCCCCTGCGCCACGACTAGCCTCAATAATGAGAATAATAAATACCTTATATATAATACCTTAAAAACTATAAGGCTTTAGGAAATTGAAAAATCTGATTAATTCAATTCGTAGCAAAAAAAATGTCTACCACTTTTCCCATTTATCATTGGTACAGTATACATACATGTACGAGTATGTACATTTTTTTAGTTCACACGCACATAGCGGGTAGGTAGAAGCAACTTGGGATTCTGGAAATCAAGTGACACTCCGTTCCCATAATGCCACTTCCATCCCCGCTTTCCGCCGAATCCTGGAGGTATTGTATATGAGTGGCGGAATTCAACGCCACGCTTCCTCGGTACCAAAGCCATTGTGCCACGACTGGCCTCTTTATGTTTATGTATATTATAGAAAAAATATATTATAAAATCTATGTTTTTAATTATATTAAAACAAAAATTCAAATACCTACAGGTATTTATATAATATTTCCAAAATTTTCGCTTTTATTAAAATTAAACGGAAATTTTCCTGAAGTGACTTCTGAGAATTTCATCATAAATAGCACTCAATGCAAAGCATCTTATTACCTGCCCACGTGTAAACTTTATCTATATATAGATCACGATCATGTAAATAAATTTTTAATGATACAGGTATTTTTTATTGTAATAAAAGAGTATCGGCATTCACATTTTGATGTATATTAATTGTTATATCAACTCCCACTTGAGGAAATATTTAATTCTTCCATTTTAATTGCTCTCGTGTCGACACAAAGCTTGGCGTTGTGTTCGGCCACTCACACCAGCCACCCAATGTTACTAGAATTCGGCCGGAAGTGGGGTGTGGAGTGTCTTTACACTTGGTTTCTTCTGTTTACCTTGCTCTGTCTGCACATACAGGTAGGCACATATAGGTTCGGCCTCATATATAGTTCTGTTCTCATTTCTGGCCTGCAAAAGAAAAAATAAAAATACATATTATTTTTTATTTCCTAAAGTGTCATTTACATTATAAAGACGAAATTTTTTTCATAAATATCTTTAAAAAAATATTTTATCATTTTTATAATTTGTTTTATTTTCGAGGAAATCAAATATTATTTTTTTTCATTTTCCTCATTCTGGTAATGAGACAAAGAGCTGTATTGAATTCCGCCACTCAACTTGCAATGCCTCTAGAGTTCGGAAAGTGAAGTGCGGAGTGTTTTAACACCTTCTGGTTCCCTTTTCTTCTTGCTAGATGCGGAACACATCATGAAGCTGAAAATAATCGATATCAAAGTTAAAGCTATAAATTGTCTATTTATGTCAACGTAAAGAAATATTCTTCTTTAATTTACTTCATAAAGATTTTTTACTTTTTGAATTTAACAAATCTCTACATATAGATTGACGAACCAGTGGCGCCACTTAAGAAATATTAATAATAACTTATAAGTAAAAATAATAATATATTTTTTAAATGTATATTTTTTATCAAAATAAATAATACTGAAAACATATATTTATTTAATAGTAGTATTTTTTATCATAATGAAACAATATTAAGTAGATGTTACCCACTTAGAAAACAACCCTCTTAGCTTATTTACACATTTTCCGTACAGAGGGCGAGTTCTAAGAGATGATCAGAGACGTTCCAGTTTTTTACACGCCAAATAGATGGCGTTGGTTGAGAAAATGATATTATAAAAAATATTTCATTTTTAATTCGTATGTTTTAATAGTTGTTTTTGTTTTTTTCTCTATGCTTAAATACACATACAATACATACAATGAAAATAAATTATATGTTATGAATAAAATAACTTATTACAAGTAAAATATATTAAACATGTACTTATATATATTAAAGTTAAAATTTTCTAATTACCAATACTATTATACAATCATAATGGTTATAGTCTCTATGTGAAATTAATAAAAAAATATTTATGATTGCTAGTGGGACTCACTTACCCAGTCTTGTCCTGATTTCACGAGAGTAGGTCAACAGGAAGTACAAATTATAAATTTTAACAAACATCAGCTTGCGACAGTGTGTATACATTTTGTAAAAAACATATATAGATTTGTGGTGGTGTTTCCTGTGATATAGTACATAACAAATTTTAAGATTTTCAGATTATTCTCTTTGCACTCTAATCTTTCACGTCTTGCCAAATTTCAATATCCTAAATCAACCCTTGAAGTACAAAAGATTTTTTTTAACTTCATGCTCTACAGCCCCTACACAGCATGATAGGAACAAGGAAATCTAGTATTGAGATACTCCGTTCCCATTAAGAAGAATAAAATGAAGGAATAGTAGTGGTGGAACTCAGAGCCGCGCTTAGTCTCGTTATTAGAAGGAAGCGAGGAAATCTGTGTTAATTTAATTAGCATTTAATTTCCTCGAGTAGGAGTCGAACCCACAACCTGTTGCGATCACACGCTGATGCCCTTGTGTGACGAATTGTCTTAAAAAAACATTAACGTTGATAAGTGTTGGAAAATCGAAAGCTTATTTTTTTTGTGCTTCAAGGGACTGGATGTTTGATCTTAATTTCAACGTTATACCTCCACATTACCATTTAGAGAAAAATGGTGTTCACAGATGAAAAAGACAGGCAGATAAACCGGTAGATAAATAGACGCATAAAAAAGTCATTTGGAAATTAAATAACTTTTTATCCCTTGCTTACAGTCCTTGGCCACCAAAAATAAAAACCATCATTCCTTAATAAAAAACAAGAAACAAAATATAACCAAAAAGTATATTTAGCTCTGGGAGAATCAACATTCCTACCTGTAAAACAAATACATTTAGTAAACCTTAGTAAGCCATAGCAGTGCTTCTCAAACGCATTCTTATTGAAACTATTCGAATTGGACTTTCAGTATTTATTTACAAAGGAAATCAGCTATTTATTTGGCGAGCACAGCTTTGATCCTGCAATGAACGAGCAAACATACTGTTGACCTTCCATTATATGTACGTTTGGTCAAAGAATTGTAAGGATGTGCTGATATTTTTTAATAGTAAAAATACTATTATATCAAAGAAAAATATTATAGTATAAAATAGAAATATATTATTAAGAACAGCTAATATTTATGAGCTTAGTAGATAGATATCTATATATATTTTTTAAAAAATCTAGTGAATGATTGAAGCTTACACCCATTTTAGGCTGTCAAGAACTTTTAAAGTAAACTGAGTGATGTCAGAATATTAGCAGAATCTTAATAATTAGGATTTTACATTATTGTGTGGGTACTAATGACTTATCGTTTGAAAATAAAACATTCCTAATTTAAATAAATTGTAAAGTTAACCATTGGTAATACATATATGTATATATGAAAAAAAGTATGAACTTCATCTACTATTTTAACAAATTATATAAAAAAAGTCATGTAGCTATTTCTAAATTGAAAAGGCAGGTCCATTATACCGTTTCTTTTAGAAAAAGGGTTTCTTTTCACGGGCTGGCTGTTACGGACCCTTGTCCAGCGCTGAAGGAATTAATGTCCTTACAAGGGTAAATCTTTGCTTTAGGAGAGATTGATGCGCTTTTGGCGGGACGCTTACGTTTTATTCGATTTTGTCCCATTGCATCATTTGGGGTTTCTCTAAAAAAGAAATTCTTAAGGTAGCGCAGACGTATAAATTACATACATAAATTTATTAGACAATTCTACGACTACGACTATTCTTCTATATTGATCTTTATTCATGAATATTGGATATAATCAATTTTTGAAGACTTATCTTTATTATAGCGGCGTTGAGTTTTGCCACTCAACACTCAATGTCTCCAGAATTCGACAGAAAGTGGGGAACGGAGTGTCTAAAGCACTAGGTTCCCTCTGCCTATCGCGCTGTGTGCGGGATACAGCGTGAAGTTGATTGTATTTTTATTACAATAATGATGGGCTTTATAAAATAGACGTTGACATCAAATATATTACCTTGTTAGTATAGAATAATAATTATATATATTTTCTATAACAGTTAGTATTATTCAAATATATTATAAATATATTTTACGAGCAATTATCATAATCAAAAATATCATATAATAGATGTATGTAAGTACAATATTTTGCAAATAAATAGAAGAAAATAATTAGTCCAGATAGAAATAAAACACAGGGGGACATTTTTCGACGATAAATTTATCGTTAATCTGGCAAGTGTTAAGTGATTAAGCACTCAGCGGGTGGTCGGCCGGTCTTTATACGGCGATTTGTTAAACAGTTACACTCAGAGAGGAAACACTTCGAGTGATGGTAAACTATCGATAGTTTTGTAGTCATTACATTTTTATATATTAATATATTTTATAAAAACCATCTTATAAATAATCAACTTTAGGCTGTATCTCATATATAACAGGAAAGGCAGAGAGGACCTAGTGTTGAAACACTCCGTTTCCTACATCTTTTAAATAATAGTTATATTTTTTCCTCTGCACGTCTCTTGTCTTCGTATACGATACTTACTAAAGATCTATTTGAATTATATTATTTCTCTGCTTTTCATCAATCAATTAAGTTGCACTTTTAGTATAGATTTATGGAAATAATGTACATACATAAATGTTTTTTTTTGCATTACAGGTAAGTCTTCCGGTACTTCAGTCTCCCGAGGAAGTGAGGTAACAAATAGTTATATATATACAAATTAACCATGTCAAGACATATACCATATTATAATAATTTGGAAAAATATAATATAAATAAAAATATACAACTAGCTTTTTAGGTGGCTTCTCCCGTGAGAAATATCTAAGAGAAATATCTAAATGTCCGAAGTACCTCTGACTGCGAGTAAGGTAGTTTACATAAGAATAACAAACGGACTATTCAACAAAATGTAAAATATTAAATTCAAACTAGTATTTCTCTCTCGTCTCTTCTCTTATCTGTAATATGAGATATGTAAATAAGTCAAAGCTTTTCATTATATTAGCAAGTCAAAACTTTTTGTAAATACCAAATACACAAAAAGTATCGATATTTATGCTTTTAAGCCCTAATGTAAATAAGTACCCAACGTCGGTAATATTTCTTCAGCCACCTCGCTCCTTCACGCCTATAATTTACTGGCGACCATCTAAGGCGTCGATTGAAATATAAAGAGTAATTGCTGTTTATAGAAATCCTGAAAATGGATGAGTTGTATTGAAAGTATATTAGTATTGTTCTTGTGCGTAGCTGCAAACTTTGATTTAAATCAAGTATTGTTTTAGTTATCTCTATATTTTTATTCTTTAATCTTTACGCTGCAGTGGTGCAGCGGCGGCAGCATGTGACTAAACACAATGGTCGTGTATTGATTTCCACTTGGGGAAATGGGATATTTTCTTTTCCTTCCACCACTCAACGTGCAATGTTACGAAAATAAAGCGTAAAGTGACTTAAAATTAGGTTCCCTCTGCCTACCCTGTTATATGTTGGATACAGCGAGAAGCGGAAATTAAAAGTAAACAATTTACTTATATATAAAAAAAGACTTAAAGACAAAAAATATATCTAATAACAATCATAATGCCAATTGATCAAAATTATTGGTAAATCTATCATCGAGATACATTTATAGCTATAATAAATTGTCTTAAACTAACCACTTGTATGCTCGTCCACGCCATAAAAGAGACATAAAACATTGAAGAAAACAATCAATTAGGTTATCCTGTAAACGGACTGTTCTAAGAACTAAGTTACGTAGAAATGGTATTGGATAATAATACGAGTATGTATATGAGTATAATATGGTATTTTTACAAATTTTAACTGAAACTTATAACAAATGTAATATATAAGGTATAATCAATAATCAGCTTCACGCTATAGACAGCTTCACAGTAGGGTAGGCAGAGAGAACCTAGAGTTAAGACTCTCTGTTCCTCGCTGTTACTCGTGAATACTCGTGTGCATTGTGTGTCAAGTGGCAGAACTCAACGCCACGCTTTGCCTCGACACCAAAGCGAAGAAATGGAAATATAAACATAAATAAATATTTCAGTTCCTCGAGTGGGGATCGAACCCACAACCGTTGCGTTAAAGTCACTCCCTTGTGCCGATGCAGCACGACGGCCATTATTGACAATAGATTTAAAAGAAACAAATGTAGATATTTTTATTTGAATCGTTTGTTTTCCACAATACGCTATTTCCACAGCATTAACTTTTCATCTAAGGTACGTACAGTCTTACAATAAGTTAGGTGCACATTTTAGGATTCTATTGCCCCCCGGTGCCCACTTGCGATAACATCCGGTAACGTGTGCTGCTCACGACACGCTATAAGGTGATTGCCAATTTTTGTACGAAATGCCAGTAATACGGTTAATGTTACGCAAATGGTACGAAAAGAAGTTTTTTTTTTTTGTATTTTTACTAATACGCTTAAAATAAGTTGTTTTTGTATTTTAACGTAAGCAAAGACGTCTTTATAAAAACGTGTTAGCTTACCTTTTCGTAGAGGGTTGCAGGCTCAAACTTAAGTATACATTTATGCTTCACCAGTCAAATAAGCATAATGCAAATTTTGATATAATAGCATGCAATATAAAAAATTCAAATGATTTATTTAATTTTAAATAATTAATTCACAATTCTCATTACATTCTCGTATGTTGTAAATTTGTCGTACGCTTAGTAAATAATCTATTAAAAAGTATACGAGTATAGATACATATAATAAGGGCTTTCAGCATTTAAGACTTATTTCACATACATGATTGTAATGTCAATTATTGCTTCAAATAATTCAAAAAAATAATTAAATTATTGAAATCAGAAATAAATATTAATATTTGATTTCAATACTTATACAATATGAATATAATTCGATGTAATGTTACTGAATAACAGACACACCGACGAAACTGTAATAGTAATGTAAAGGATTTCTCGATATTTCTACAGGAACGAAAAAAAAACAATATTTTCCATTTCATGTGCACAAAGTTGCAGATGACGAATAGTTTATAATATGGAAAAAATATATGATTTTTCTAAAGTTTAGTGAGCGCAACTTAACGCTACGTAAATATAAGATAATTATAATCGCATTTCTTATAAAATGTATAAATTAGTAATATATTATAAAGTTTACGGTGACATTTTGTCCTGAGGCTTGCAAGACGTGACCCTCCGCCACAGAATGCCAACCTCCTAACGAGTTTTTGAAAGCTCCCTACAACGAAACCATCTTAAAGGGATTTGCACTTTGTAAGTAAATTATTGTCTTGTAACGGATACGGCCAAGTATTTTATTATTATTACTATTTTTCAAAAGAATTAATAAAATAAATTAACTAAATGAACTAATAAGTTGTATTTAAATTTAAAAAATAATATTTATCATTATATTAATAATGTGAATGTTTTTTGTATATATTACAGTTATAACTACTAACTTGGTGTCTTATTTCCATATCTTTGAAAGGCAATATTGTTAAAAAATTTAACCAGATTAAATTAACGTTATATATATTTAACATACATATTTTTTCTATAGATTATATCCTTATTATAATTTGCGTTAATTAATCGTTAATTGTAATTAAAATTAACGTTGCAAATACATCAAAATTGTTCTATTGAAGACTATTTAAGTCTTCTGAACAGGCGCTCGTAGATAAACAAAACACCATAATACATGCATTATTACTCAAGTCAACCGTCTTCACCAGGATCCGCCAAATCCGTCGATGATCCGTCCATTAAGTATTCATCTCGCGACATTAGAGGCGGCCGTTA
>DWGR01004569.1:0-11047 GCA_018247715.1 Heliconius burneyi
TACGTGTAAAGGATTCAACGCCGCGCTTTTCCTCGAGAGCGAAGCAAACACTACAGGGAAGACATTAAAATATTAAGTATTTAATTTCCTCTAGTGGGTATCAAACCTACAACATGTCGTGTTTACATTCAAACGTTTGTGCCAATGCGCTACAAATGGCCTCTGTTCCATAATTGAAATATACAAAACCTAGTATTATATGATTTCGATATATAAATGAAATTTAAAATGGATCAAATCATTTGTAATCATCAGTTTTTAAAAGCTAAAATAAATATGATTTGTTAAAAATAAACCGTTGTTGCGAATCGGTTTGATTGCCACTCAAGGAAGTGAAATATTTATTTACGTTTATATTTCCATTTCTTCTCCCTGGTGCCGAGGCGAAGCGCGGCGTTGAGTTCTGCCACTCAACAGCACTGCCTACAGAATTCGGCAGAATGTGGGGAACGGAGTGTCTTAACACTAGGTTCCCTCTGCCTACCCTGCTGTGTGCGGGATACAGCGTGAAGCTGATTTAAAAAAAAATTAAGAACAATTTCATATCGTAAATATTAAAAACAGTTGTACTTCATGTCCATATATTTTAAGTAGCGGCTTATCTCGGGGATGACGCAATGTTCTTATTTTACAGAAAGTATTCTTGCGGAACTCGCTGTTTCAAGGAGGATATTGTGTTTGTTGGACCATTTCCAGATACTTGTATCGACAGTCGAGTAAACCCTAGCAGGACTTATACGTACACTTCAACTTAAGTGAACCCTGTAATTGTGAATATGCTAGGCTTACACACTGTAACAGTAGGCTTACTTTACTGTATATGAGTTTATTTTATATCTATCGTGTAAGTGATGTCATTATGGCTCAGTTAGGTAATGTCTAAATACGATAGATTTGGGTTTGATGATTGCTCTAAAGAATTATTATACTTAAATAATTTCATTTCATACTTCAAAGAAAAGACTGCTCAAGCTTGATGAGAACGTATAGCTTAGTGGTCAGAGCGTTTGGACGGTTTCCAAGAGGCTCGAGTTTTTATACGTTTTCTATAAAAGTAGGTTCGTAACAAGTAATATTTTACAAAAATAGTGATTTACCTTTTAATTTTATAACAAAAATGTAGTATTTTTGTAAAATTTTATTTTTGGACTATAAGAAGAATGACTAAGAACACAAACATTCAATGACAACAAGGATCCAATATTAAGGGAACGAGGGGCTTAATGAGGAAGGATATCATACAGAGGATTTTGTAAACTGATAAACAAACTGATAAAGGCGATGTTTAACTATTTTTACCTCATAAGGCACATTCCGACATTTATATTAGTTATAAATGCGGAATGAATTGCTTGCCAAAAAAATATTTGTTATATTTTGTCTAAAAAGACCGTCCCCATAGTCCTTCATATGTCACTCATCGCTCGGTTACAGTTATCTCTCATTATCGTCGTCATAAAAATCACTCACAAAAAACATCTTCAGGTATAATAGAAATTACATAATATTTTAATAAAAAATATTAGACTTAACTTCACGCTTTATCCCTAGCGGGTTAATCAGAGAGAATGGAGCGCTAAACGCTACAGTCTCTACATATATACCTCTTTCACCTCGTCCACTGTCATCAACCTCTTCATACATGCCCATAGGCATGTAAAAAATATTGGAAATATATTAAAGTAATAATATATCTCAACTCCGCCAGATGGTTGCCTAATAAGCTTCCGATATAGGAATTTACGTTTGTGAATAACTAAATCGGAATATTCAATTGCGTACATCCTATTCAGTCTTTTACGGTCACTTGAGAAGAAGGGCCAGTGACATCTATCGATTTAAGTTAAAAGGAATTTAAATTGGATATGTGAGAGTCTGTTGGAGTGTCAGGTTCCTCTAATTTGCTACAGTTTAGTGTTGATACCAGATGTTGATCTCTAAACCTTCAAATAAACAAACACATTAATTGTTGTCTACACATTATCAATATATACTCGTATAACTGTACGTATTAAGAATAGTTCCTTAATTAATTATTATTAATAAATGATAAGTCACCCATTCATCCATATAACAATATTTTATTTTACTTCTTAATTTATAAAGGGTGTGAAATTAAGATTTTTTCTTATATAGCTACTTAGTTACAGTTCAAAATAATGAAAGCCTGTTTTTTTCAGCTTCTCGCTATAGGCTAGACAGAGGGAGCTTAGTATTAAAACACTCTGCTCTCCACTTTTCACCGATTTCTAGAAGCATTGCGTGTTGAGCAGCGGAAATTAACACCGCGCCTTGCCTCAACACAACAAAGAAGAAATGTAAATACCCGTGTGGGAATTGGACAAACAAAAGTGATAAAATTCGTATGAAGCTTACTGCATGTGCAATGTACCAATGTTAGTGAATTAGTATACTGAATTGTATCTACACAGTGTTTTGTGTTTCCTAATATAACAATTTCGGACTATAACTCTCTAGAGCACAGAAAAAGATAAACTTTTAAGTCAACAAAACCAAAAGTTACGAACATTTATGTTTTATTTTTACAATGTGCGCCAAAAATATATGATCGTCCATTTAAAATTATGAAATTTAGCAAGAAAGAATTTAAAAAAATAAAAAGAAGTAAAATATAAATAAATTAAACTGGACATTTATTGGTTAGCACATTTATTTAAAAAATACATTTGTAAACAAATTTATTACAAAACTTACTACTGTTACTGACTCTACGTTTTCTCTGTCTACTCTTCTAGATGCAGAACATGGCGTGTAGCTGCTTTATGTGGGATAGAAATAAATTTAACAATACCGTCCCTCTCATATTATAAACTAACAGCCTAAACGCAGCTTTGACAGCTGAGGCTTATATATAAATCAGCTTTACACTGTATCCCGCACACAGCAGGGTAGGCAGAGGGAACCTAGTATTGGCACTCCGTTCCCCACTTTCTGCCCAATTCTGGAGGTATTGCGTGTTGAGTGGCAGCCGATATAAAGTATACCCAAATTAGGCAAAATCTTTTCATAAATCGTTAGCTATGAGTCATTCAGATATATAAAGCTATGTTACTGTTAAATTTTCAGCCCAATCAGTTCAATATTTTTTGCGTGAAAGTGGAATAAGCATCCATCCTTACAAATCTTTATATTTACTATATTAGGAGGAACTAAGATAAATTCTAAATTCAATTCTTACTTAACAGCTAGCTACTATAATAGAAAAAAAAGAACTATACGAGGAGAACAAGAGTAATGATTCTTACAATTGTATTAAATGAAAGCTTTGCTATTTCTAAGCTCGAGTGAAATGTTTTAAGGAGTGCTATATAAACTGTACATTTCTTTGTTTCTATAAACAATATTTCATCGTGCAATACTGCGCTTGCATTGCTTCCTTTGTACTGGGAAGTCCCGTGCGTGCTAGAGTTATTGAATAAAGTCTCAAAATGTAAAACAAGATAATTAATTTACTAGATTATACTTGCTGGATTTAAATTAAAATAAAATAAAAATTAAATCAGCTTCTCGTTGTATCCCGCACACAGTTAAGTAAGCAGAGGGAACCTTGTGTTAAGACACTCCGTTTCCCACTTTCCGCTGAATTCTGGACGTATTGCGTGTTGAGTGTTGGAACCTAACGCTGCCCCTTGCTTTGACACCAGAACGAAGAATTTAAAATATAAATGTAAATAAATATTTCATTTACTCGAGGGGTGATCGAACTCACAACTGTCGCGTTACAGTAACACCCGTGTGCCGCTGCACCACGACGGCCGCTACGGCTGGTTTTATCTTTTGTATGTATTTAACATTGAACTAAAAAGGTTTTGCTTGGGAATTGCAGTAAATAATTTAAATTAAAACGGACGTTAAAAAAGGAAGGTAGGTTCGATTTCCACTCGGGGCAATACTTATAAAACATTTTAAATTTTCTGGGCAAGGTGAGGCGTTGAGTTACACCACCCAAGACACAATGAAGTCACTTAATGGGAAACAGAGTGTCTTAACTCTATGTTTTTCATGTTTTCTCTGTCGACCCTGCTGAGTGCGGGATGCAGCGTGAAGCTATAATCAATAAAATATTCGATAATGATTAAATCAGATTATAAGTTTATAAGGATTCAACTCTGCAACTTTTAACATCGTCGTATGTAAAGTTCGGAAGAAGAACACCACCTGTGCGGATATATTTGAAAACTGAAAGTAAGCGGTTATTAAAACCAAAAAGGAAAACTTATGATTCTTATTCAGTTTCAAAAGTATGATATTGGAAAAGTGAAGCTGGAAAAGTGTTATAGAAAATATTAAGAAAAGTTTATTAATAATTAAGTTACAATAGCTATGACAATGCAAATGTTTTAGTTGACCTAAATATTTATTTAGCTTACAATTTTTTTTTATATTTTCTCACTAATTTGGTTCCTTAAATGTTATTCTTAGTTCGCTTTTCCCAATTTTTTTCAAACCATTATAGAGTTTATACGAAGAAAAGTTGAACCATGGGACAATGATTTTACCGTAAGCGCAATGATCCGATCCCCACAATCAGAAAAAATATATTTTAAAAACTTAAACATTTTATATTTTCGTATCTTCCCACTAGTAACGAGCATTCAACACACAATTTTTTCAGCATTGGGGAACGGAAAGTGGGGAAGTATCTTCATGGGAACGAGAGTGTCTCAACAGTAGTTTCCAGGTTCTTCATAAAAAGATTCCTCAAAATTAATCACCATCCAAATTTGTAAACGTTATTAATATATATTATTCATTCGTCATATTGCATTCGAGTTGAATATTCTATCACATTCGTGTAAACCGTCAGCCGTCGCCGCTCAGGAGCGCAAGAGTGTGAATGTAATGCGACGGTTGTGGGTTCGATCCCCACTCGAGGAAAGTAAATATTTATTTAAATTTATATTTCCATTTCTTCGCTCTGGTGCCTAGGCTCGCGGCGTTGAGTTCCGCCACTCAACATGCAATGTCTCCAAAATTCGGCGGAAATTGGGGAACGGAGTGTCTTAACACCAGGTTTCCTGTGTCTACCCTGCTATGTGTGGGATACAGCGTGAAGCTGACTTAATTTAATTTCTGTAAGCAACAAATACTTTGAAACAGATCAAAATGTACGCAAGCAGCCCAGCAAAGCGAGCACCCTCTAACAAAGTGATTGATATTCCAGTTACTGTAGTATGTACAGTACAGTACAGGTCTATACAGTGACGCGTGTCGGACGAGCGAGGCGAAGCGAAGGCTGTATACACAAAGGGGGAAAATGCGAAACTTTGGATAACAAATATTGAGCTGGAAATCTGAACGCGAAAGTTGACTTTAATTTTAGTTTAGTTAATAAATATTATATACGTATGTTTAAACTACTTGGTAATTTTGAATAACAATTTTTAATTACTGTATCTAATATTTATTTGTTTAGAATTTTATTATTTACGAGTATATCTTTAATAATAATCTACCTCATCTAATCCATATATCCATTTTAATAATTGTAGAATAAGTACAAATATTTGATATATTTGGTGTTTCTCTATCTATATTTGTTCGAATATTTAAAAAAAAATCAATTGCAACCGAAGACATGCACCAAATAAATTAAATACAAGTGATTGTAGTAAACTGAAACACAAAGAAATATATTTTTTACATTACTTGAAGAAAAAATAGTACTTATATCAAGTACTTGGGTGAACAGCCACAAGCCTTTCATTTTCATTACCAAGTTAATTGCGCGGGTCAACTGTGAACCGAACTGGCTTTACCGTTGTAGCCATCACAAAGGCACAAAGCGGCGGAACACAAGCGCCGTATAAGATCAGAGATAGTTTAAATTAGATAACATTGTCTGTTGTTGCGCCGCACTTTACTAGGAATGCCTTTATATCGTTCTGTTTATGTTTTAGTTTCAGTTAAACACATTTACCTCAATTTGCTATTTTAAATGCCATGGTTTCTGATATTCCTGCATTTTATTTAATCAGATTTTAATTAAATTAAATGCAGGAATTATTATTTTTTGGCTCTGGCGACGAGGCAAAGCGCGACGTTGAGTTCCGCCACTCAACACACAATGCCTTCAGAATACGGTGGAATGCACTTCACTTACAAATGCCTAATGTCCTAACACACGGCTCCTTCTGCGGTTGCCTGTTATATGAGGGATACAGCGTGAAGCTGAGAGTGAAAGAGATTCTTTCACTATACTACCTAAGTAGTAAAAAACTTCTAAGCACTTTTGTAACCATTATCATCATATCTTCTAATACTTTTAGGTAATATATTAAGTTAAGCCAAATATTGTTAAATTTAAATATACCACCGTGATTGAAAAAAAATATTAAATATCTTTAAAAAAAAGAAATCCCAAATAGAAACATATATATATATATATATATATATATATATATATATATATATATATATATATATATATATATATATATATGTTCGTATAACAAGCAAAACATTGTTCGTATAAATTTCCTTTTACGAGAGAGATAGAGAGGCCAGTCGTAGTGCAGAGGCATAAAGTGTATTGAAAACATTGCAACAAAAAAGCAAAGAGCGGCGTTAAGTTCCGCCACTCAACACGCAATGCCTACAAAATTCGAGTTTTCAACATGAGGTTCAATCTACCTACCCTGCTGTGTGCGTGATACAGCATGAAGCTCATTATTTATTATGTGTGACTTTACATTAAATGAATATTTTCTAAATATTATATATAAAATAAATGGAAATGAAGGCGTAAATGTTTTGCTGCGAGCTTAGAGCGACATGTTAAACGTAATGGGTCGTTATTGTAGCCTCAAGCGTGAATTACTTCTACAGTTACATTGTTAGCCTTATTTATAACGACAGAGCGTGCGCAAATCTGTCCAAGTTTATTTACTGTATAGAGCATATATTACAGCTTATTAAATATATTTTTCAAAATCAGCTTAACGCTGTATCTCGCTCACAGCAGGTAGGCCGAGGGAATCTAGCTTTAAGACACTCTATTCCCCACTATGTGCTGAATTTTAAAGGCATTTCGTGTTGAGTGGCAGAACTCAACGACGCGCTTAGCCTCGACACCTTAGCTTTGTCTCCTCTGCTACGATTATATCGTGCATATGGTAGTAGCGTAGTGTACACACGCTGTAGCGTGAAGATAAAATAAGAAAATAATATAAATCACCTGTAAAATTCATTATATCATTATTTTGCATATTTTTTTACACTTAAAATATTTTTATTAAAAACAAAAACATAGCGGAGAAATTTTTTGAATCACCTGTCTCTAAAGGCCTACGCATACTCGTGTAATTTTGCCGACTTACGCCATGGCGCACTTTTGTGAATGCCTCAATTATTTTTCGTTTTCAGTTTTAACTGTTAAGTTGACATCACACTATCTTTTACGATGATATTGATCTGATTTTTGATATGTTTCAATCAAGATATTTTTTTTCATATTGCAAACAGAAATGACGGTTGCTAAAAACTATGTCCTTATAGCTGGTGACGTACAAAAAATACATATTATAAGTAAAGTAAGAAAAAATTTAATTTATAACTAAAATAAATAATTATTAATACTAGCCATGTTATACAATTAAAGAATACGAAAAACCAAAACCTAATCCGTTGAAACTATATAAATAGCTCAATAAGCTTTTAAATTTTCATTGTGGATAAAGTAAAATTATTTCTGCTCTCCACACGACACATTGGAATTAATTTACTTCTCTGATTCATACCCACAACCATCGTATTGACAGTCAGACAATGTCGCACTGCACCTCGATAGTGTTGGTAATATGTTACCTAACAAAAAGCAAAATATTTATATTTTCTATAGGAATTGCTTAAACACAACACGACTATTTTTTACTTCAGTCATTTTTACTATAATTTTGTGTACAGTAAATATAAAGGAAAACCTAAGTATTGCTACAATATCGCGAGGCACGCTCGATGGAAGTTCAGCTTTAAGCTCCACAGCCTGTAAAACCTGAAAATTTTTCGCACTCCGTGTAATTGGAGCATCAATATTCGCTGTTGCAAACATTTTGCATATTTCACGACTTAACAGAGTTCTGCTGGTACTGAAAATGAACAAACTTTTCAAGTAGTTGTTACATTTTGTTTCGAAATATTGCTGAACTAAAACACATATTGTTTTATTTATTAAGAATGCATTTACATATTTTATATTTTATTATTTATCAAAATACTAATTTCTTAACTTAGACCGAGGCAAAGCGCAGCGTTGATCTCCGCCACTATGCTTCGAAAATTGGACGGAAACAGAATGTCTTAATATAAGGTTCCCTCTGCCCACCCAGGATTGATATGAAAAAAATATTAAATTCGTCGGCCGTCGTAGCGCAGCGACACAATCGATGTAACTGTAACGCGATGGTTCTGGGTTCGATCCGCACTCGAGGAATTGAAATATTTATTCATACATTTATATTTTCATTTCTTCGCTCTGGTGTCGAGGCAAAGACCTGCGTTGAGTTCCACCACTAAGCACGCAATGCCTCTAGAATTCGGCGAAAAGTGGAGAACAGAGTGACTTAACACTAGGTTCCTTCTGCCTACCCGGCTGTATGCGGGATAGTGATAGTGTGAAGCTAATTTATCGTTACAATCGATGATTACATATGTATAAAATGAAATTGATGTATTTTGGTTTTATACTCTAAAAATAGCTATATTTATCAGTTTTATAAGTTACGTGTCCGTTGTACCATCATGTACTCGTAATTGATACGGAATCCTCTATGGGCGACATTTTTTATGTTGAATTCTACGCTATATGCATATATTAAATATTTTTGAGTCTGAATTTCAAATTTTATAAAAATCTGTGCCGATTACATTACAAAAATAAACACTTGTCCAAATTTCACGTTTCTACCATCAGCGTGCGTCTTACTCAGTCAGTGGAAACGTCTCCTTTTATATACTCGTATATAGATTAAATAGCATATTATACATTTTATAATATTCTCTCGTCACTATCTAAGACGACAGTAATACCAATATAGTAAGTAATAAACAACGAGCGCAAACGATACTGGGGAAACTGCAACTTATATTACACTGCGGAATTAAATTTAAATTGCTTAGAGAAACAAATTGCTTTTTATAAACTCTACTTTAGCTTTTGAGTTCAAAGCATTAGTCTGCAAAGTAAGAAAAATCTTAATTGATTTCATATTGAAATATAAAAATAAATGAGATTTTTAAGGTTAATATTTACATAATTATACTAAAAATCCTCAAAACTTCAGCTTGGCTAAAATAACGTGGGTCCTGGGATCATAAGCTATAATGACGAGGGCAGTTTTCTTTGAAATTTGTCTTTGAAATCCGACAGTACTACGGACAGGTTCATGAGAGGAAAACGTTTTCGCATTAATGCTGTCATTTCTTTTTATATCCTTTTATTTTAAATAAATGCTAAATACGAATGAAAAAAACAACGTTTCTTTTGTACCTCCTAAAAATATTGTATTATTTTACTCTTACAATATATTTTGTTGTTTAATATGACCAAACGTCCAAATTGTTTAATATAATAAAAAACTGCTTAAAGTAATTGATTTATAGACGAGTAATAAAAATTAACTTCTAGCGTTACATGTTTAGTGCCTTTTCTGAATAGAACGTCCGTTACTTTAAATGCAGGTTGTGAGTTCGATTCTCACTGTGGGGAATGAATTATTTTATTCTATCGCTCTGATGACAAGACAAAGCGTGGCGTTGAGTTGCGCTACTCAACACACAATGTCTCGAAAATTGATTGGAAGGTGGTAAACGGAGACATTGGACATTGTATTGGCATGAAATGTAAAAAAATCAATAATATTGTATTGGCATGAAATGTAAAAAAATCATATTGCAAGACAATTCAATAATATTTCCAATATTTACGCGTGGAGCTTCCAAAATATTTAAATAGTATTAAATATTTGTGTAATATACTTGAATATTTTATAAAAACTAAGCATAGATTTAAGATTACAATTTGTCTGCTATTTTACTGTTCACGTGTTAGACTATTTAACTTAGATTGTCGGACTTGTTTCCCATAACGCCACAAATGATACAGATACAGTACTTAGAATCTTTATATTTATATTATATATTTTTTAATATTAAATATGATTAATATTAAATATTATTAATTATTTTTTATTTATATTAATTAAAAGACTTGGACAAGTACTTCCGCAAACGGTATAAAAAAGATTCCTTAAAATTCGTAAGTATCTTAAGCATCTCGAGATACTCGACGAATCACAACTTTTTACTTAAAAACTTATGTTATGTTTATGTCCACGTAGCGTTTTTCACTCGTTACGCCATCACGAGAGTGTTATTATGTAAATTAAGCACTTCCAGCTTTGTTACACTGACTTACTGACTTATATTACACAGCCATTCCACTCTCGCTGGACGCCACTGTACCCAAAGCAAAGGCGAAGAATAAATGCTATTTCACCCTGGAGTTCTGAGGTCAGTGGGGCGTCACACCCCAACATCTGACAGTGACATAAGCTAACGTGGTATCTTATAGCTATGAAATGAACCTTCATCTATATCTATACTTATAATAAATCTGTAGAAAATTCGTTTCTGTACACTGAAAATATAAAAAAATTAACCAGGGTGTTAAAAGATAACTAACAGAATCCACTAGCATTTATGGGATTTTTGTCTGTTTGTATGTTTATGTGAACACGTAATTGCAAGTAGTTCAAAGGTTTTAGTTTTTAATTCATTGTAATCTCTTCACTCTATAAAAAGATATAACTATTTAACGTTTTCAAGAAGTTTATATTTGAGAAAGAATAATTGTTAGGCGGTACGAAGTTCGTCGTGTCAGCTAGTCTAATTTTTTTTTTATTTTTTTTTTTATGGTATAAGGACAAGGCAAACGAGCGTTCGGGTCACCTGATGGTAAGTGATCACCGCCGCCCACGACCCCGCGCAACCCCAGAGGAGCTACAGGTGCGTTGCCGGCCTTTAAGGT
>DWGR01004570.1:0-11046 GCA_018247715.1 Heliconius burneyi
CGCATACTTGCGGCGTCTCGTCTAGTGTTTGCGGTCTGTATAGAGTTACCCGTGACATACAAATATACGAATAACCTCATGGGTAATTTACTCTAATTAAGATAATTAGACCGTAAATTGTAATTAAGAATGTATGGTATAGGATATTTAGTGGTTAGGAATAGAAGGTGAAGCTATGTAAGCGTTTGGGGCGAATAACTTGAAATTTATTTATGTAGTTGGTGCTCTGTAGTTCATTTTCCTTTTGGTTGATTTCAAATGGAGGGTATGAATTGTTTTCATTTTCTTCGCTCTGGCAACAAGAGGAAGCGCGACGTTATATTCCTCTACTGAACTATTAATATCTCAAAATTATCTACAAAGCTATGCACGAAAAATCATTAAGCTCATTATTTTTTTTGGATTCCGTACCTAAAACGATAAGAGCGGAACCCTTAAAGGATCACTTTGTTATCCGTCTGTCCGTCATTCAAGACGGATAAAACAAGAAGTTTTCTAGAGATCTCGTGGAGATATGAAGCTGAAGTGAATATGAAGTGTTTAAGTCTATGGTTCTGTAAAACACGAAAAAATCAAAACAAACAAAAAGGTACTTCTCGTGGACCTACAGTTATGAAATTTGTCACAAAGTGATGACTAAAAATACAAATAAAGGAAAAAATCTTAAAGTAAATAGTATTATATATTTCATAGATAATAAATAATTTCAAACCAATGCCTGTACTTCATTTTATACAAAATGAGTGCATATACCCGCAAACTTAAGTTTTTCCACTTGTGAATGTTGTACTTCCCGTCGACCTACAATGCTGAAATTGGTACAGAAGCCTCGGTTGACGACTCCCACTAGCACTGAAACATTTTTTAACATTATGAATTTCAACATTATAAATATTGCTAAAAAAATCTATGTTAATATTGATTCCTACTCGAATAATGATAATATTTTTATCCCGCCACTCAACACGCAATTCCTTGAGAATTCGCCAAAAAGTGGAAAATGGAAATATCTTAATAGAAACAGACAATCATAAAACTAGGTTCCCAGTCTCCCACTGCCTACCCTGCTATGTGCAGGATACAGCGTTAAGCTAAAAAATATATAAAAATTACCTTTTCCATATAACTCTATATGTGTCTGTCACAATTACATCACAATGAATAAATACCCCACACGAGCGCTGAACTTTCTTCCTATTTATAATAATTCATCAGAAAAGGTCCCAATTCCGTATTTAAAATCGAATCAACAATTCCAGTCATACTTCAACGTACAATTAAATTAGTTGCATTTTTTTGATAATAAGTGACCGTATTCTCGAATGTTTCGAGTTTGGCAAGTGAACTTTAAATATCGATGCTGTGAACGATTTTTCCTTCTTCGTTTTAAGGACACAAATGTCATTATCATTATGTAATTATAAATCAGTGAAACGAGATAATTGCATTTTGCCCAAGACTTCTCTTACATTTTTTTTATGTTTCTGCTATTTTCGTTGTATTTTTATATTTACAAATCTATATACAGAGAACTTGTTATGTATAACTAACTGCTTTTTCCATTTTTCATCAAAAAAAATGTATATAATGAAAACCTGATTATATTTACAATTTTATTTTCGTTTTTCACTTTAGTAATAAGACAAAACATCGATTAGTTCCACCACCAGACACGCTTTTTAATAATTTTTGACACATTTTCCAAAATTAAGTGGTGTATGGGAAGTTTTTTAATATTACGTTCCCTTTGCCTACCTAGCTAGCCTAGCAGTAATCGAAGTACTCAACGGTGTTCTGACCGGTAATATATCAGATCGGAAAGAAGCAGTTAAAAAGTTTCTCTTAATTAATTATTAAAATTACTATATTATTACACAAAAAAAAAAACAATCAACAATTACATAAAATCATCAATAATATTGCAATTAATACGGTCACTTCCGACTCTAATAGCTCGTACGCTCGATCGACCCTGAGACAAAAGCCTCCCCTTAATTGTATATAATTTGAAACGTTTTACCGCTCTATTTATATATAAAAATAGGTAATTTAGTAAAACGATTTACCCGATTATATATAATATTTTACCGTTCGAGGTTGCCCTCACTCTGGTGAAGTGGATATATGGCTTTTATGTTCTACATGATAGTTGACCTTTGTTTTTTAAAAAGGGGTTTAATAAAAAAGTAAATTCACGCTATATCTTATATAGCATAGTAAGTAGAGGGAATTTCTTCTCTTCCAAAGTAAAAATAATTTAATATAATAAATTCCCCGGGTGGGAGTTGAACCCACAACCATTGTGATTATACTCAGAGGTAGTCCTACTATACGTCGGCGGCTATTTATGTAGAATATAGAGTCATTTAAAATAAAAGAGAATCCTTCGTCAATATTTTAGTATTGTAAAATTATAGAATAATAAGGATTTCAGAACTGAAAATTAAAACATAAGGATAAGGAAATTGTATGTTATACATTCAAATGTTTCAGTTGATTCAGACATAGATGGAGGGAGTTCCGTCATTCAGTGTTGACAGAATGTGATTAATTACTAGGTCCTGATGAACAACATGTTGTTGATGATTAATTACTAAGTGTTGATGAATAACTTTAGTATTTATAAGAATAAGATAAAAAAGATCACAAAAGTATATTAAATCCTAATAAATCAGTAAAAACAAGCATAACTTATGATTCACGTAACTACTCTACATATTTTTTTTCATATTGTATGAAAAACCAACATTTATAAGGTATGGAAAGGAAAAAACTTTTAAATGTTTCAACAAAATTTAAATCAACATAATTAGTTAAAGGTATACCTAAGTGCTTCTTAAGTAGTCTTATTATGACGCATAAATGATAAAATCGAGGCCAAAACTAATTTCGATCTAAAACCTTAAAATATAACCTTGTCAATATAAATCACACGTGCAATTAGGTTTGAAAATATTAACTAGCAATTGTATTCGACTGTCTCCATTTATAGAAATAAACACGAGTTTATTAGGTCGATTTGTGTTTTTGCAACTTTATAATAAAGTATAAGAAGATGAAAATCTGATCAACTTATAATATTGTAAAATAAAAAATCAACTTCACGCTGTATCCCGCACACAGGGGGTTAGGGAGAGGGAACCTAGTGTTAAGACACTCCGTTCCCCACTTTCTGCCGAATTCTGAAGGCACTGTGTGTCACGTGACAGAGCTCAACGCCGCGCTTTTGCATCGACACCAGAGTGAAGATATGAAAATATAAACGTTAACAAATATTTCATTTCCTTGAGTGGGGATTGAACCCACAACCGTCGCGTTACATTCACACCGTTGTGCCGCTGCATCACGATGGCCTATATAATATTGTATTATATCATTACCAAACTTGGCAGTTATACGTAGCTTATGTGATAATATAACGACATGGTGTAATAGAGCTAATCTGATGTTGAAGCTAGGATTTAAACAGTCCAGAGATTACTAGTAATATATGTAATTTTAATTTAGGATCATATAAGAAATTTAGCCGAAAGAGTTAGTGTTTTTTTTTGGTTTTTAATTGTAATAATATCATATTTTTTTTCAAGTTTTGGAGGATATTTTATATGTTGTTAATTGTCTAACCTGATTGAAAAAAGAATTAATTTAAATATAACAATTTTTATGTAAAAATCTATATATATATATAACATTGAAGCTATAAATATTACTCATTAATTAAATATTAAAATATCTAGTTACTATTTTCAAAAAATAGTTTTAGTATTAAAAAAATAATACACTAAAGAAAAAGTGCAACATCAAAAATGTCTTGAGAAAAAAAAAATCTAGCCATATATAGGTCTTAAAACCGCCGACTTAAATATTGTTTTCTTCAGAAAACTCTATGCCTATTCAATAATATATGTAAGTAATATCATTCAAAGCAAATATTGAATATACAAACTTAGAGCTATTATTATTTTCATATACAAAGTACCATCAAAAAGCATTTCCCACGCATCTCGACCATTTAAATGACCATCTCCTTTCCAGAACGAGGTCGACTATACTGTAATTAAAAGCTAAGAGACGTGACCATACTATAACCTTATGTTCATTTCAAAATGTAAATAAATCCAAATGTTCGCATTATGAAAGACGATCGATAACAAAATGACATATATTCTTGCTTAAGTAATGTACTACTTTGCAATAATAATAATAATATTGTTTTTTACTGTTATTATTATTTATCATTTATTGTTATTATTACTTATACAGTTTCGTGATTTTCTTTTGCAATTGCAAATATTTACGAAAAAAATCATATTAATTTTTAGCAATTGCAAAGTTTTTGCAGAAATTTATTTATTTTATATCGTTCGAAAAATTGACAACTAATGTCGTAAATAATATCAGTGTCCGGTTTGATCTGAAATGATAAACGTTATGTCATATATTACAAATATAGTTTTTTAATCCGAACCAGTAGTTCCTAAGATTAGCGTGACCAACCAATTTTTTCAGTTTCTTATTACAGTTTAGATAAATAAATACAGCTCTTACTTCCTATATTAAATTCATAAAAGCTTTAGGAGATGTTATGTAGCATTTACTTTCAAAAACATTTTCAAACCACAATGAGTCTTCAGACGATCCTATCACTTGATAGCATAGAGAGGTATTACATAATAAGCTCTTATATTAAACCTTAGAGCCATTCAGGTCATACTTGCAAGTTCCTCTTCTGAACTGAAAGTCAATTTATTATGAAACTAATGTTTCCTTTTATTTAATAGAGTATGTTACTTAATGTTTTTTGAAGCTTATTTGGTTTGATAATCAAATTAGAGTTAAAAAATATTTATGTAAGTGAAATCTTAAAATGTATACGAGATATGTTTTGTAACGCACAAATTATTTTTAAAATATGTAAAAATCAATCCACACCACTTGTGGCAGGGGGGGGGGGGTGTAAGCCTGTAACTATAAACGCGACAGGTTATGGGTTCGCTTCCAACTCGAGGGAATGAAAAATTTTATATACAGTATTTGGTGTCGACACGCAACGCTTCCAAAATTTGGCGGAAGGTGAGGAGCGGAGTGTCTTAACGCTAGGCTGTCTACCGCAATACATGCGGGAAAAAATATATAAAAATTAATACAATGTTTACAACTTGATTATTACAGGTATATAAGTAACCTAAGTTAAATAAATGTCTTAAACCAATAATATTACGTAAAATCGGAAACTAGCCATTAAACACATTTTCTATTTGTTAGTTGTATATGGAGTTATAATTATCCAACTAATTATGTATTTAACTACATTGCAATATTACCAACGTGTGCTTTTAGAAGGCAGCCGGTTCTAAAGCAACTTGAAGTTACTACTGGGACTTGAAATATATTAATTTATGATTAAATATTATATGTAATTGCTTCGTAGAAAACGTTATTGGACAAATTATATTAAAAACAAGAATTTTAAATAAATATATATATACTTTGAGAGTTTTTATATTTTACAATTTGTTATACATAAATAAGCCACAGAGTGCAGCGGCCTATTGTCCGACTACATATGTGGTATTTATTGGTTTGATTCCTGATCAAGGGAAATCAGGCCTAGGGGCCCTCTATCTATTTTGCCTTATGACACAAGCCGAGTTAATACATTGTGCAGTGGTCATATATTACGAGTATATTAAGATTCTCAAACTTATAAAAAATATAGCTTTGTGGAGTTATCGAAAAAATACATTTGACATTACTATTTTAGTAAATTACGTTTAAGGAATAGAGATTAAATCATAAATGTACTGGTCATACTTTTGTTAAATTGTAGAGTAGGTGGGTTGACTCATCTTGTTTATAAAAATTCTGTATGTGTTCCAATGAAATTCCCTTATAAGTGAGCACTGATATGGTAGGATGTAGGAGAACTTGATGTTATGTAAATATACTCGTAAGTTTTAATGTCATAGGTTATTTTTTGTATTGTTTATTTTCAACTTTAGTTATTTTACGGTTATGGGCTCAATTCTCCGATTGGCGATATGAAATTATTTTCATTTCTTTAACATTACAAGTAAGAATTAACCTATTGTTTTTATTATGGTACTTACTTAATTACTTAAAGAAGCGGAAAGAACATTTTTTAAATAATATTAACAGCAAGTAAATCATCGTTTTATTTACTAGCTCTTATTGTAATAGTCGTCATAAATTATAAAATATTACTTGTCGTCGCCCTCTTCTTTGTTTGCGTGGACTTTAATATGTCAAATAGAGAATACGTATCGTAGTCGTTTTTCCCGTTCTCATAAGAATTTAAAAAATAAAAAGAAAATCTTGATGGGGAACGGAAGTGTCTTAACAGTAACAGTCTATCTTGACACTAATCCCCCTGTCTACCTGATTTGTTCCGAATAAATTATGAATCTCTCTTAGTGATCCCCTAAACCCCCTTATAAGTATGTTAGGGCCAAAATTTCTAGTATATAAATCTACTAATTTCATCTGTGCCTTGTCTGTCTGAAACTCAGTAACGGAAGAGTGTTTATAAAATAGATATTAAATCAAACGTGCGTTAATCCTTTCATCCCGACTTATGTAGGTCAGACGAAAGTGAATGTACCAATTATATAAGTGTTACATCGGTTGATATCGTTAACATATTGAATGATCGTTGAACTTTGTCTATATTATTATGTAAGGAGACTCCTTGACTAGATTAGAAGGCACAATAGAAGGAGTTGATCTGAAAGCTTAACATCGTGTTTAAGAAAGTTTATTACTCTGTCCAATGATATATAAAGGATCTACTTTTTTAGCTTCACGCTGTATCCTGCACATAGGAGGGTAGACAGAGGGAACCTAGTGTTAAGACACTCCGTTACCCACTTTCTGCCGAGTTCTTGAGGCATTGCGTCGCAGAATTCAACGCCGCGCTTTGCCTCGACGCGAGAGCGAAATATATCGAAATATAAACGTAAATAAATTTTTCGCTTCTTCTAGTGGGGATTGAACACACAACCAGTCGATTTTGCAGCGCAAGAAGTCACATCCTCGTGCCTCTGTGCCACAACTGGCCTCAAAAGGATCATAATTTGTGGAATTAAGAACTTGTGAATTTTATGTGATACCACTATATTTTTTTAGTTTCACGCTGTATCCTCTCAATAGCATCACAGGCAGAGGGAATTTGGGAATCTAGTGTTCTGATACTCTATTAATGTGTGCCTGGCCTCTATTATTATATAAATAAAAATTGTAATCATTAAATTAAAAAGGACAACTCAAGTTCTTGCCTGACTGACTGACTCCATGTTGAGTGGTAGCTTTATATTAATTCGACGATCATATTTTTAATTTCAATTTGAAAGCTCTTTTACCTATATTAGTAGTTTTTCCATATACTTATAAGCTTGCCTTACTCAATTTTTGTATTAAATTGATTTTGAAGCAATCTAGCAGCTATTACTGTACTTAAACTAAATGTGAATCATTACAAATACACTTCCATAAAGTGCAGATCTTGAATACTTCTAATAACCCTTTTGATTCGTTACGCCTTCATATGTATTAACCCACATATACAAAGGACCTGTTTGGTTGCCTTATAAAGTTGCAACATTGTACTAGATTATATTTAACTTATAAGAGGTATGTAATTTAAAATAATTTAACATCGTCGAGGCACAGTGGTTAAGCTTGTGAATGTATAAAGGAAGTATAAGTTCAATCCGCACTTTTTTAAATATTTTTTCGAGGCCACGATGGTGCACTGACAACGTCTTCCCGTTCCCATTTGGGGGAAATTATAACACTTAAGTTATTTTCGCATAGCGTTGAATCCTCCCATTCAACTAAAAGTGGGGAATGGAGTGTCTTAACATTAGGTTTCTTCTGCTTTGTTCTGCGAGAAGCACCTTATTTGGTCAGAAAAACGCACTGAACATTATCTGAAAATAAAAGAAATGTTTTAAAAAGATTTTAGTTTTTTACTGATAATATGTTTCTTAGGTTTCTTAAAATAATTTCAACGTAAACAACTAAAATCAAATGAAAGTTATCGCAAAAGATATACTAGATAGTTAATATGTATAAAAATTATATTGCCTTTGTTATGAAAATACTTATACAAGTTAGCTTAGCTATCCTATACTATAGCTATAGCTTGGACCAGTTCTGTGACAGTCAGTATAAATAATGTATCAGAAGGTCAAGTTTGACATAACAATTAAGTTTTTCTAAGCATTAAAATAATAAATGATTAGATAGGAAATTATGTAGTACCTTAGTAAATTGTTATTTAGTCAAAACAACCTCGTATGAGGCTTTATGTAATTTTTTGGCAAGGGTGCTGTGTTGAAATCAAACAACTGATGATTGAATGGCTGATGGCGAATAGCTTCACCCCTCTTTTCTCCCATAGCATAGGCGTAGGCAGCGAAATCCAGAATTAAAAAGAGTTGATAATGTCAAACACTCCGCCTTTGTTCTTTGTCGTATTCTCCACCTTGCGCTTAATTTTTGGGACTTTTCATGTTGAGTGGCGGAACGCAATGCCAACTTTAGGAGAATGTACATATTTTTAGTCTTAAGTTGGTAATTATATATCTATATGTTTTACAGATTCTTTTACAATACTCGATAGTTACATGTTCAAATCCAGACGAGCACGTGTAAATAAGCAATCTTGCATTCTCTATTCAAATCTAGAACAATGAGTCAGCTAAATTGCATATTGATGATACTACGAGAATACTAATTACAAACTAACCTATTATTACACAATTTTGTATTGTAAAATGGACAAAAGCTATTTCATAGTGACCCAGTTTTCTTTAACAACTTGATACAAAAATAAATAAAAAAACTCGATTCGTTTCGCTCACGTTCTTTTTCTAATATGTAACGTATGTATTTTTTTAAATCTGTTTTTATTTAGGGAAATTTTAAGTAAATAAAATACTAAAATGTTAGTCTAGAACTAAAAATACATCATTATACCACATATTTGCTAAAGTAAATTATACACTATTTAACCTTAAACGTATATAAGCATTTAGCTTCAACAGAAATTGGTTTAGACAGCAGACAGACAGAACGTAGGTATGTAAATGAAACATCAAATTGTTGAAAGAGTGTTTGTCAATTTGACATTCAGCACTGTTGTAGTAGCCCAAGATCCCAGATCCACCAGACCTACGTCATTTTAGCAAAGCTGAAACTTTGTAAAATTTGTCTAATATGTATTTAAGACAGTACGTCTACTCACTAACTTGAAAGTAGAGTACCTTTCAGAGGTAGAGCCAAATAACCGTATATCTCTTTCTGGGAAGTAATCTCTAAAATGACGTAGGTCTGGGGGCCCTGGGATCTCAGTCTATAGAAAAATGTACAATTGCACTACAGTTCATCAATGCACAAAAGATTTTAAGGTATATCTTTAGATTTTTTGTCATCGTAGTGTCAAACTTTCAGTGATTTTTGGGTTACAGATTTTTTTATTTTCATATAATATTCAACCTAGATAGGCACGAACCTAGACACCTGTTAAGACACTCCGTTGAGTGGCGGGACACTACGTCACTTTGTTTTGTTACCAGAGCGAGAAACTGAAATAATTTAGTTTTTCCGAGTGGGGCTCGAATCCACAATCATCGCATCATACACCTGTGTTATTTAGTCGTTTCAATCATTAATTTAAAAAAATATTTTATTTTGTTACAGGTAAATTATGTCAATATTAATTACTTACTATAGACCGGGCCTAAGGTACTTATTCATTAGGTATAAATATTTTTAAGAATCAGAAGGGAATAAAAAATCATTTGAATTGTCAAACAAAATAAATTAATTCCTGGATTATCTAATAACAATGAAAACAATTCGTATGCAAGTCACCCTCAATTTACAATTGTCCTAAAAGTTCCGACTACAAGACACTTCCATTATAAGATATTTCCATTATATCTTTAGTACATTCGACTATAAAAGATAAAATTCGGTGTTTTTTGTATTGAAATTTTAACAGGCTTCCAAAAAAAAAAGAAAATGGAAAGAGGTTATCAGTTTGACAGGTGTGTATGAGACATTATTGAAATCTGATAATATTTGAGTAAGTACTTTTTAAAGCTTGTACATGGAGCTTTTTTAAGGAACATGCAAGCTTTGAACCCGTAGCTACAATGACGTTCAAATCTATACTACTTATCTATACATCACATGAGCTATAATGTCTTCATCTGGCGTGACAAGATGCTTTAGATAAAATCGCGAGTACTCTTACGATTTCCCTCTGAATTATAATAAATATGCCACGCTCTGGCAGCCACGCTCTCCTCGATGACTTAATATAATGTTATGTAATCTGTTATTGTTGTTTTAGCTTATTAGTAAAAGAAACCAAGATGATTTTTTAAGGAGAAAATATTTTAAATACGTTTAAATGGAAACCTTTTAGTAAAAAAAAATTAAGACTGGAAATGTTATAAAACGAGCGCAACGGGCGAAAATATTATAAGTAGTCATAATTTTCATAAAAAAAACTTGTAAATTGATATGATAAAGTATGGATAAATATCTATGGAAAAATTCTTCCAAAAGTGAGTTATTGAATCTTTTTTGGCTTAGAAAGTTGTAAATTGGCAAATAGTCTTTACATAGTGTTTAGGAGCATTAAAAAAGGATTCCCCAAAATTTCTAAAAAATAATTTTCATATTATGTCGTAAAATTAAATTTTTAAGATTATTTCCAAGTCTTTAAAAACATCAAGAGATCAACAGAAATAATACTATAAAGGCCCTGATTCATTACAAGCTTTTAAGAAAAGATATTAAAAGATCGAACATGTAATTTATACCGTACCTAGTATATAGACGTTGACATGGCGAAGGAGCATAAATGTACGACAGTAAATGCGACAGTTGTGGGTTCGATTTCCACTTGGGGAAATTAAATATTTAATTTCCTCTGCTAATCAACACGCAATACCTCCAGAATTCGGCGGAAAGTGAGGAAAGACGGCGCAAAGGAGTATTTTAACACGAGGT
>DWGR01004571.1:0-11046 GCA_018247715.1 Heliconius burneyi
ATTTATTTGTTTTAAGTATACATAGGATAAAATTAGTTTTAATAAAATATTAACTTATGTCGAAAAATGTGTTGCATATTTTACTCCCTAAAGGTTGTTTTATTTGGTTTGTCTATGCGGCCTATACGTTAATCGGTGCTACCGGTTGTGTTAAAGAAATAAAATTAATTTTAGGGATTGATATTCTCATCAATACCATAAAAAGTTGACAGAACTAAAAGACTGAATCACGATATGACTGTACGCAGGTACAGTCATATCGTTTTCTAAATGATTTTCTAAATGATGATCGTTTTATTAAATGACGCGGAATTATTTGTTTTATATTATGTAAGCACATATATAAAAAATATACATATTTATTTAATTAAATATAACTTTAAAAGGGCTCTATGGAAGGGCATTATAAGCAAGGGGTACCTATCATCCTATGATAATGATATCAATGATATCCTATGAAAGTTTGCGAGGATGGATGTTTGTTTTACTTTCTCGAAAAAACTACTGATCGGATTTATATAAAACTTTACAGTTACAGTAACTTATATATCAGAATAACACATAACCCACAATTTATGTAAAAATTAAAATTAAATTAAAATTTGTCATCGAGGCAAAGCGCGGTGTTGAGTTCTGCCCCTCAACATGTAATGCCTGCAAAATACGGCAAAAAGTGGGGAACGGAGTGTCTTCACAGTAGGTTCCCTTTGCCTACCCTGCTGTGTGCGGGATACAGCGTGAAGCTGATTTAATTTTTTTTAGATATATTTTACTGTGAAGTAAATAAATAAGTAAGAATACTCAATGGATTTTTATTGTTGTCTTATAAAATGTTATGATTTATGTAAAGATTTTGTATATTACGGCTATAATATCACAATAGGCTTAAGCGGGCGAAACCGCGCGTGGGTCGCTAGTTTAAATAAATTATTATGAAAACCTATCTATATCTCACTATGGAGAACAATGAAGTCAGTAAATTATTAATACTATAAAAAAGATTTTATACCCTACATTATATTATTAGCGTGACGAGAACATTGTAGTCTCGAAGATTTGTTTACATGGAAAATATTTATTGTGTTCTATATGTGTAAGAGTAAGAGTAATTTATTAAGAAAAAAATAAGATATATAGACAACCGGTCTAATAAGCTTTGTTTTGCTGTGATCCAGAACATTCCAGGTCCATATCCTGGTAAAGTCGCCATTTAGTGTGGGCATATCGGATACGAAATAAAAGGTTATTATAATCTAATGCTATATACAACAATATTTCTACAATGTCAAATTACTAATCCTATTTATTTTACTTGGCACCGACTTCAAAATGATGGACGGAATCTTTCTTTAATATTTTTTTTAACCAAATCAGAGTACGTTTTGCTCTATGGTAAATTAATTTATTTTATACTTTTTAGTTTATTGTTTGAAACCGGTTTGTTTTTTAATAAAAAAATAATTTATGTATAGCTCTTATACATTTTTCTGTTATTATTATAAGTACCTACCAGATGAGGCCGGTCGTGGTGCAGGTGCAGCGAAAGGTTGTAGGTTCGATGCCTACTCGAGGAAGTTAAATATACAATTTCTTGCATTTTTCCCTACCAATTTAAAATAAAAAAATATATAGTCATACATCAAATTCACCAAAGTAATCTTGGAACAATAAAATAGTGAATCATGGATTAACCCAATGAAATCTGTAAGTACTTAGAAAATTGTTTGCTTTAGTATAAGATAAGCATGATAACGTTTTTACATTCAATTGATAAACAGGAATTTATATGATTCTTTTGATATAATAAATTACACTTTAGTACTCAGCTTTAGATTAATTTTAAATTAATCGAAGGCTGCGGTAAGTTCACAAGTAGGTACAAGACCAATATTTAAATAATATCTGTATTTAAATGATTTACGTAAACGATATGTATAATGTTAATAGTACTCTCGTGTACTAAGGGAAATATAATTTTCTCTTCTTTTTTTCTTTTTTTTTTCTTTCTCTAAAAGTGACGGTAAAAGGGTCTGATTGATTGTTATTTACGACAACACAGCAGTACATTTGGTCGTGCTTAGAAGCTTCACATATTTTTTTGTGCATCAAAGCCTTTCACCACTATCCAGATAGTTTCACGAGAAACACTATCAAAAGCTTACTCGAGGTCAATAAAACAGAGATTTATATTTTGCGATTCGGTTTTCTTCCTTTTTCCTGAAGCTGACCTATAGCGAAAGCAGTTTCACATGTTACTCGATCGGATCGAAAGCCAAACTGATACTCAGGCGAAATTATTTTTGATAAATTATATATACGGCTTACCAGAATTCTAGAAAATAACTTTTCCGATGCAGGTAGAATGGAAATGATGAATGAGAAAAATATGTTTTACGCACAATAACACCTACCTTTTTTTATATACGCAAGTCCAAAGTACATCAATACTTATCAAGATACCTATTTAACAGCCGATTTTCGTTAATTGTAAATTTGACGGTTATCTTAGATACATTATCTTCAAAACTCATATCTTTGTATCGAGAACCAGTCATACGTGAAATCGTCGATGTTAAGAACTGAAATAACAATTAGTTAAGGTTAGTTAGCAAAATGGGGAATTGCTCAAGTAAAAAAGTGAAAATAAATAAGAGTGATGATAGAGCAGAGGAGAACAGTGACCAACGTGTCGGCGCTCTAAACGCTGAATCCTCTGATGTAAATGTAAACGTAAAAAGTGAAGCTAATAATACGACAGAAGAAATTCAATTAAAAGTGGAAAATTTAGACAATAGGTGAAAATTTTATTTTTATCAAAATTTTAAGTTAATAATCTATATGTTGGCTTTAATGACAACAATTTAAAATAAATATTTAATTCTCAATATATTAGTAATATATGATATAGACGATTGATTGGAAGATGAAGCTAAAAAGCTTATTCATACTTTTTTATTTTTAACCAAATACTCTAATAGTAGGAGGTTATCAATTCGACTGTATTTTTTTAATTTTGTTACTGGGTTAACTGCTTTTGATGTTGTTTTTTAATTTGAATACTGGTACTTCCCATGTGGTACTAATTTATTTTGGTCATTTCTGACAATGTTATCCATAAGAAAATCACATAAGTCACATTTGCTATAAGTATGTGCGCGACAAATTAGCCGATTTCGATTATTCTTTTTTATTGGAAAGGATACACTTCAAGGGTAGTTTCACGAGAGTTTGGTTAGGTTTTGATTATGGAATCCGGTTGAAATTGAAAAAGTCAGTCTTTTTTGTTGAAAAATATAATTATAAAACTCTGGTCTAAAATCTGGCCGTACTATGAAAGACATAAGATTAATTTTTAAAAAATATTGTAATATGATCGGACACGTTTGGTAAATGTCTATGTCTCTAATATTAGAGATATGTAGAAAAAAGAGAAAGAAATTTAGCATATCATTTACTAAAAACCTATAGAACCTATAGAACTTTCACAATCAAATAAATTGCATAATGGACTAGAATTTGCTTGCTTGAAACAGAGTTTGAGATTTGTTCAGATCACGTTATCTATATATTTTTTTCGAACATGAGGTTAATGCTGTTAGCTCTATTGGCTATTACAGCAACACCGGTTGCATAGGGAAGAGGGTACTCTGTCCCTGAAGAAATGCAAGCACTAAGTAGCTGCCTGTAAGGAAGTCGACGACTGCAAGGGCGTCCCCTGCGGGACTCGAGACTCGCCTTGCGGCCGTCGAGCGGATGGGCCGTTATCTATAAACATAATCTTACTAAATGAATTTTCATTTTATTAAGCGGATGTTGCATATTAGATAAATAAACTGTGATGACTTTACAATTTTTGTTCTAAAATTTGGAAACCAGTATTTCGAAATTTTAATTTGTCGTGGTAATTAATAAACTGTCCGTTCTGGTATTTATTTTGTCCAAAATAGTGTGTGTCTAATCCTATTTTCTTTTGGTGTATGACACAAATTTTACGATATTTTTATTCGCCTTGCCTCGTTACCAGAGCGAGGAAGTGAAATTATTAAATACAGTAGAAACTCAACTATCCGGACCTCGGTTATACGGTTCCGCGATTGTCCGGACTATAAACCGCGATATTTATTTTATACAACTTACAACAACGAAACCTAATAAAATTTATGTGTACATAATGCGAACGTAATTTAAATAGCATTTTGGAGATACATATTGTTTTTAATAGACATATACCTATTTTGTGGTACATATGCACAAAACCAGTTTTTCTTTATACATTCGATTATCCAGATAACTTACTGGCCTTATATAGTATACATATAGTATGTGTTTATATAATATAAACTTCTTGATGAAGAAAATTAATGCTATTAAGATGGCATGTTGCATTTTATGTGTATACCTTATCTAATTAATAGTGTATATGTTGACTTTCTATCGACCTCTACACGAGTGTCATGTGCATGTGGATAAATGACCTTATAACATAATTGTATAATATAAATAAATTACCACTTTTAACCAATAATAAGCAATTTATATAAGATATAGCCTTAATATCATTGTAACAGGAGATATTTATACTTTTTAGGGTTCCGTACCTCAAAACGGAACCCTTATTACTTTCTTATCCGTCCCTGATCACTTTGTCTGTCTGTCCGTCTTTCTAAACGTCATAAATTCGTAAAAGTACCTGTACAATAGAGGAAAATGTGAACGCTTTTATTTTTATTTAGAACAAAGTTCATATGGATCGATCATACTAAGAATATACGTATAATAACGAGTGACCATGGGAAGTCTCGCAGCGTCACCCTGACTGGACATCAGACCGCCCACCGTCACCATGGCCCCCGCAACCATAACACCGTAACAATAAACACAATATAAATCAACTATTATTTTTGTATTCACATCTTTACCAATCCTCCAAGCGGGTGGACCTTATCTGTGTTTGGTGATATAAAAAAATTATTGTAAGAAGAGTATTTAAGCATTTTTTGTAGATTTCATTAAGCTTAGATAAAGCTATAGTTATTTAAATTACTCATTCTCATTCTCTATCTATATTAGGCAGCTTAGGTAATTAGTGGTCTTATTTATTTTTACTTCATTGATATCGATAACATTTTGGCGTAAAAAATATAAATTTCGTAAAACTGGGGCAATGTATGGACAAAACAGTAGTAGAAAAAATAGATGCGGTAAAGTGAGTCGGAATTTCAAAACTTTATTTGGATTTTTGAGTGATTTCTTCTTTTTAGCTTTTGGCTGCCACAAGTGTTACTTAGTTAATATTATTTTGCCAAAAAATATTATTCCCGACTGCTAAGGAAGGGTTATGTGTTTCGCGAGTATCTTGTATGTATGTAATATTTTATTACCTCATATCTCCAGAACGGCTGAACGGATTTACATAATTGAGCTATCGTTAGATTCGTTTTAACAGCCCAAGTGTTCTTAGATAGTCTCTTAGTCTTTGTCACAAAAAAAAACCATGGCGGCTGTGGGACGCCATTTTACTTAGTGATAAAAAGAAATTGGTTTCGAATACCACAATATGGGTATAGAATTCAAGAGCTCAATGCGTGGGTTTCAAAAAGGCACATTACGATTATCATTACTACCTATAATGAATCCTAACTAAAGAGTGAGTTTTATGCAGTCGGGGCTTTTGTTTTTTTAAATATTTTATTTGAAATATACTATTTATATTTATTAGTCTAGCACAGTTTTTTTAAAATATTTTTTTTTAATAAATATTATTATTTAGCATAATAATTGACTAATAACTAAAGATTATTGTAATTTATTGGCTTCATTTATAGAATAAATCCATTCCTATTGATTTCGAAATTTCAATATGAAACCGTCGCTTGCAATTATATCAATTTTGCTTGTAATGTATATAAAATGGTGAGTTTAGTATATTGTGAGATATTGCGTGTGGGTGATGGTTGTTATAAAAAACATAATGGATATAAATATAAAAAAAATTGCACAAAAAAGTTTTTTCTGCACGTTTTCTATCTACTTACATATACAAACATATATAATTACAAACATATATAATTCGAGTTTTCAAATTTTAAATTAGTATGGGTATTTGAGATTATGCGTCGTGGCGCAGCGGCACAAGGGTGTTAATGTAACGCGACGGTTGTGGGTTCGATCCCCACTCGAGGAAATGAAATATTTATTTACGTTTATTTTTTCATTGCTTCGCTCTGGTGTCGAGGCAAAGCGCGGCGTTGAGTTCTGCTACTTAACACACAATGCCTGTAGAATTCAGCAGAAAGTGGGAAAGAGAGTGTCATAACACTAGGTTCCCTCTGCCTTCTCTGCTGTGTGCGGGATACAGAGTGAAGCTCATTTTTTTTTCATTAAAAGTCAATATATATATATATATATATATATATATATATATATATATATATATATATATATATATATATATATATATATATAATGTTATTTACTTAATATTTATTTAATATCTTGCACAGCTTTTTTCTTTCACTTTTCCACCATTATATCACTTTTATATTAATACGTTAACTAAATGTTTTTTTTAAATGAATGAATTGAAGATTTTGATAGTTAGTAGTGTTCTGTCTCTGTATGGTTATAAATAAAGAAATAAGAAATATATCAACAAATTGCAGGTTCGATCTTTATTAGATCTAACAGAAATCGAACTTATCCTAATAACTAATAATAATAACAAACTTATATTAATATTCTAATATGTTTTTTAGTATAACTGAAAGAAGGCTACTTATATACTACTATTCTACTTCGTGTCTCATCTTCCAAAAGAATTAAATCATAAATTAAACGGTAATTTAAAAAAATATCTATTAATACATTTATGTAATAGTAACGCCGCAGCAAGATCCAAAAACAACAAGATGCCAAGTCAACCGATAAAGCTGTATTATCTGCCGCCATCACCACCTTGCCGGTCGGTCATGATGACAGCCAAAGTCTTAGGACTAGACCTCGACCTTGTAGTTACAAATATAATGAAAGGGGACCACAAGACTCCAGAATTTTTAAAGGTAACTTAGCATTTTAATACAATTTACATTCTGTTTCACGCTGTATTCTTCACATATAAAGGTAGGACACAGAGAGACCTAGCGTTAAGATATTCCGCTCGCCACTTTTCCTAATTCTGGAGGCATTGCGTTGAGTGGCGGAACTCAAACCCGTGCTTTTTCTTGACACCAGAGTGAAGAAATGTAAATATAAATTGAACTAAATATTTCATTTCCCCGAGTTGCGATCGAACCCAGTACCTGACGCGTTTGCCGTCACTCTTTATGCTCATGCACCATATATAATTTATATACGTATGAACTTATGTGTATATTTTTTTTAACGTATGTTAAATAGTTGATCATTGTTTAACGCCCTTGGTTTAACTCCCCTAGCTCCTATTGGACCGACAACATTTTTTTTGTACTAACTGACATTATTTAAATATGGAACATTTGTTACTGGAACATCAAACAGAAAAATATGGGTACTTTCTAAATTTACTTAATAAATTTACAACTTTAGTATTTCTATATTTAAATCTAATTTAAATATATTTTTTTTATTCTCCATGAATTTCCAATTGTTTTTGCTTAATTATAGATCTATCTATAGCAGTGGTTCCCAACCAGTGTTCCGCAGAAGCTTAAAAATGGTCCGCGAGCAAATTTATTATTTATTTGGGCATTAAAATTATGCTTGATTATGACAGTTTAAATTCATTTTACCTTCATAGTGGTCCCTTTTAGCAATATTGATATAAATATGGTCCGTGATCAAAAAAGGTTGGGTGCCCCTGATCTGTAGTGTAAAATATTAATTACAGTAATCTGTTTTCCAGATGAATCCTCAACACACAATACCCACTATGGATGACAATGGTTTCGTTCTATGGGAGAGGTGAGAATAATTCATGTTTTTTAATGTTCAAATATATTTAATATGTTACTGTATAAAGATTTTTTCTCTTATTTTATATTATATCGCCAGAAATGTAATATTTAATATTTTTATATTTTAGCTTTGATACAACGCTTACAACAACGCTTACATTTCTCCTTAATTCGGCGGAAAATAAGCACACTCCCACTCCGTACCCAGCGTGAAGTTGTATCTAATTATTCAGAAGAAATCTGTATGGCTTGATTGAGTACATAATAGCATTTATATATCTCCTAAAAGTGACTTGGCAGACTGGTCAGGGTAAAAATATTTCAAAGTTCACTGGTAGTCGATAACATTGAAATTAAAGCGAGCAAAGACGGATATATAGTAATTCAACACTTGGCCTTGTTACCAGAACGAGGAAATCAAAATATTAATAAATAATAATTTATTCCACTGAGTGGGAGTCGAACCACTAATCGTCGTTCATAGTCACATGCATGAGACACTGTGCCACGACGGCCTCAATATATTTGAGATCACATAATATTATAAATGTTATTTTTATATGCATATTTTTTTTATTAAATTTAAGAAGTTATGCAGTCTTTTTACATTTTTTCAGTCGTGCAATCTTAACATATTTGGTAAATGCATACGGCCGTGATGATTCTCTCTACCCGAAGAACCCTCGTCAAAGAGCTCTCGTCGATCAACGGTTAAATTTCGATTTGGGTACTTTATACAAGAGATATATGGATCTTTACGTAAGTATTTTATATATTTTTTTCCATAAATAAATAATTAGATAGTCTTATTTCGTACTATTCTTTATGTTTTGTTTACAAATGCAATACATTTTTCTTACTTCATATAGTGTATTGGAGGCCGTCGCGGCGCAGCGGCACAGGGGTGTGACTATAACGCGATGATTGTGGGTTCAATCCCCACTCGACGAAGTGAAATATTTATTTACGTTTGTATTTCCATTTCTTCGCTCTGGTGACGTTCAAAGCGCGACATTGAGTTCTGCCACTCAACACGCAATTCCTCCAGAATTCGGCAGAAAGTGGGAAACGAAATGTAATATTAGGTACCAGTGGTAGGCAGAGGGAACCGCGGAGAGAGCCTAGTATTAAGAGTCAGTCATCAGTTCATCCATCTATAATTTTATTTTAATTTAAATCATCTGTTTTAGATGCCGATGCTATTTGCTGGCGCACCATACAATGAAGAGGTAGCAGAAAAACTAAATGAAGCCTTGGATTGGTTAAATAGCATGTTGGAAGGAAAAGTTTTTGTCGCTGGCGACAATCTCACTGTAGCTGATATTTCTATGATAGTAGTTTTTTCTAACTTAGAGGTATGTAATGTTTTAATATGTTTTGTGTATTTTAAATACATCTAGAGGAGACTCATGTTTTTTTCCTGCATACTAAGGGTTTTTTTTTATTTTTTTTTTATGGTAAAAGCATGGCAAACGAGCGTACGGGTACCTGATAGTAAGTGATCACCGCCGCCCACGACACCGCGTAACACCAGAGGAGCCACTGGTGCGTTGCTAGCTTTTGGGGTGGCTGGGCCCCGGAGCCCGACATTACCTAATGCGAAACGCAGTGGCATAAAGCCACTACTTCATGCCGGTTTCAAATGCCGGGGGTGGTAATCCGGTCGAGTCTGCCCATGCGTGTCGCCATTGTTGGCGGCGTGACTCTCCCACTCGTAAAAAGGGTAGGGAGAGGGAACCTTTTTTCATCGCTGGGTATTTACGCAGATTGTCCACACGGAAGGCAAGTGCCTGACGGATGAGCTGTACTGTGGGAGTCATCGATCAATCAGATAGGGAGCGGGAACCTAACGCAATGCGCAACTTAATGCCGTACAAGAGAAGTCTAAGAACCTATGACCATTGTATATATGCAGTTAATCGGTGTCCCACTGCGCTATGATGGCCAGATTTTGATGACATATAGTGATGTACTAATAAAATAAACTTAACGTAGTAGTGTTTTCTACTACAAGTATATAGATATTCAATCGAATTCTGGTTATCAAGGTGAAATTACCTGCATAGATTAATAGCGGTCACTGGGTCAGTTTGTTTATCGCCTGATTATTTCTACTTAGCAAATGTGCATTGTGTTGCAATAATTAATTACGTAATTTTAGCTATATTTGTAAAACTTATAGGTCAAAATAACTATAACTCTAAATATATATATACTCGTATATATATAGATTTATAATTTACATAAATTGAAAGTGTCATGAAGTAATTTAACTTCTTTAGTATGACAGTTATTTATACACGTCACTGTAACAGCATTATAAAATTGTAATTTAAAAATATTTTTTAGATAAAGATTTTGTAAGTTGTACATGACAAATAATCTTTTCCTTTTTTTTCTTTAAATATATGTAAAACCTAATATGCTTAGTTAAAAAGTAAAAGGCTTAAATATCTGTATATACAGATAAGAAGAATAGAGAAGATATATGACGTTATTTCACATAAGTTAGATCATCTTGTGATGAATCATAGAATTTCTAGGACTTTGAAGTTTACTTCTCAGTTTCACACACAGAGATAGGTGTTGGTATATTTGGTACAAAATAACAGTAGCGCTTTGTATTACAATTACCTCATATATGCTAAATAACCTTTAGTCATTTCTTGTGGTTGTTCTCTAAATTATTATATATCCCAACGTCCATTTAAAAAGAAGAGGGGACAGAAAATGGGGGATATTGTGATGGAAATAACTACGAGTAGTGTATCAGGATGTAGTCCACGGGTACAATAAATAGATTTGGAATGTAATATAGCTTATAGCCGACCTGTTAAATGGATAGTCCATTTAACTACTAAATAAAAAACTGTTTAGATTTTTTTCATATTCTTTTAGCCTTATGCTGTATATCGTGCATACAGCAGTATTGCTAAGGGAACTTATTATTAAGACACGCCGTTCTCGTTAAGATTTCCTTTGATGAATTATGGATGGCATTGCGTATTGAACGTCGAAACTCAACGCCCCGCATGTGTCGTTGCCTGGGCGATGAAATGTAAATTTTAAATATTTAATTGCCTCGAGTGGGAGTCAAACCCACTACCTCTCACGT
>DWGR01004572.1:0-11046 GCA_018247715.1 Heliconius burneyi
TGCCGGTTAAACAAGTGCAGAGGCGATAAATTGTTACGATACCGAGGAAATGTAGCCTCTGCATGACACTTAAGTCTTCCTATTACGTATATGGTGTGAGAACAGATTGATTATTTGGCAACATACGGATTATAGAGACAACAACCATTTTAAATACATTCATTATAAATTAAATAAATTCAATAGTGACTAATATAACCCCAATATGAAGATTCAATCAATTTCCTAAAGATAAAAAGATATTAGAATAAAAATAGAATATATCGCATAGTCAGGTAGGTAGAGGAAACCTAGTTTTAAGAACCTAGAACTTACTTCTAAGTCAAATTTTCAGAAATGAAAATAAATATAATTAATCCCCCGAGTGGGGATCAAACCCGTAAATAGCGTTGACAAATTCAAATTCAAAATATTCTTTATTCTAATAGACTAATGTAGGCACTTATAACATATAATATAAGCAAAAAGCTACCACCGGTTCGGAAGGCAGTTCTGCTGAGAAGAGCCGGGAAGAAACTCAACAGATGCTCTTTTCAAAGTCAATGGTATAATTTAATTATGAAATTAGCTGGCAGCTATCCTGCATGCAGTAGCGGACTAAGGGGGGGCGGCGGGGGCGGTCCGCCCCAGGCCTCCGGTCCTGGGGGCCTCCAAATAGCTATAAGTTGTTTTGATAAAATCCTAAGCAAGTCTTTGAAAAAAGGTTAGTACAGCGTGAAAAAAACAACAACATTTTACACTGAGAGCCTCATTCGACTACATCGCCCCTCCCACTGAATCTCACCCACATTGAAATAGCATTATATCTTCTTCATCCTGGCATTACTCCCGGCTATTGCCAGAGTCTGCCTTCCTGCTCAGCCTGCTGCACTTTGCACGGTCTTTAACGTCCTCGGTGGTTAGACCATTGGCTCTCATGTCCTGCGTCACGACATCCAACCAGCGCTTTCTTGGGCGTCCGATGGGTCTCACTCCAGGGACTGATATAGCAAGGCACTTAACGCAAAGCAAAGGCGCGTAACGTGGGCAAGCCATCTCAGCCGAGCCATCTGAGATGGCTGAAATAGCATTATATGTAAGGTACTAATTATTTATTATTTTACGTTCAAGTGTAAATCGTGACGAGATGTGAAAGGAATACTAAAATGAAACTAATAAACGTAGTGTTTATTCATAGTTTCGTAAGAAATTTTCGTCATTTAGATGTTAAATAGCTGTAATCGCTGCATATCTGGCTTTTTATAATCAAAATATGAATTTTAATGATTGCAAATGCACTTGCTTTTATTTTTTTTAAATATAATGTATTAAACTTACATAAGTTTGATTAGCATGTGTGTATCTGATATCTATATCTGTATTTATAATAAAAATGTAAACGATTGCTGTATGTATGTGGAAGGAATAAATAAAGATCTGTCATTGGAAATGTTCAATGTAATAGGACTCAAAACAATATTTTTCATTTTTTTTTCTGTTTGTTTGTTCGTTTATACATGCGAATCATATAAACGGTTTAGCCGATTTTAATGCCATTTACTAATGTTATTTGATCAACTTTTTTTATTTCAATCTGCTCATAAATATATAAGTTATATGAATACCAAGTATTAAAAATACTATTTCCTTGAATTTTCTTTTCAACTTTAATTTTCAATGTATATATAAGTGATATAATATGTATTTTGTATGATTATAAATAAAAAAATAACAGTTTCCGGAATTTTGTAACTAAAGAAATAAGTAAAGCACTATATTTTGATAAACTTCAAATCCACGATGACCTTCTAATAGTGATGGGACAAATCATAATTTTACCGAATTCTTCAAATCTTCAAGCTCTAGCAGACGAAATCCCAGAAATAGAAATTATTTAGACAGTGTTTAATTCCTAAAACAATGGGGAACAGATAAGGAAAAAAATCTAATAATAGGTCTAATAAAACCTCTTTTGTTAATCCATTATAAAAGATTAACAAATTACAAATGACTATCTAACAACCTTGTGGGTTGTGGGTACTACTGAAGGCACCCATTAATTTTGATTGGGTAACCGACTTTACAGAGTAAGGGATATTAGTACAATGTATGGTAACAGTGATGGATGTGCCAAAACTTAGATGATTCATAGCATACAATCAAAATTGTGCTATCATTATTTTCTTTGCGGATGTAGAATATTCAAACATTGTTATATAATAGAGTTATACGACAAGAAAATGTTATATTAAACATAATTGCCATTCCTTTTATAGCTTACACATGAATAATTTTCACTTTTGTTTCTGTAAAATTGTTACGGTCAATATCATTTTATAATGACAGATGTTTTTTTTTTATTTTAGTCTCTCATTCAGATTTTATTGATATAATCATCTCATATGTTAATCGATACAAATACGATACATGATGATGATGTATGTTATTTGGTTATCTTTAGTTAGTACATAAAAGGTATTTAATGTATGTATTTAAAAAAAGACAAGCGCGAGTCAGCCTGCCCACCAAGGGTTCCGTATATTTAGTGCATGATAAAAAATTAATTAAATGTGTTTCGAATATGCACACCAAGGCCTTTAATACCTCACTTGAACTAGCGGCTTTAACATCAAATTTTGTCCCTCATTTAAGGCTATAATTCCTTAGAATTTTACCACAAATGTATTGTTTCAGAATTTTTCCTGAACTTTTACTACTAACAGATAGAAGGATAATTCAACCGAAAGTACCCTATTAATTTTGATCCACTTTAAAGTGTCAAAAAACGCGCTTATTGCTATATAAACGTCCATATCTTTTTAGTGAGCGTAGAGATATGATTATTTCAGAAAATCATGTGACAGTAACTCTTGACTGATAAACATATAAACGTGCGGACAACAAAAGTGTACTTTTAATAGTTCCTTTTTTCCTTAAAAGGTACGGAACCCTAAAAAAATGTCTTACGCATTTTTTTTATTCCGTAGGTAGAGGGGGCTAACTCTTTTAGGATTAAACATCAGCATTACAGAATACACGATCGTTAATCATATTGTTGAAATGTGAGATCTAATCACAAGGTGACTTCGAATTTTATTTCTAAAAATTACTAATTGGAGCATGTGAGCGAAGTTATCGATTTCCCTATCTTTAAACTAAACTAAAAGTAATATTTATTGAAAATTCATAATTATCGGAACAATTAAAGCAAGAGATCAAGTTGCTAAGCCCACAATTTAGATTAGATTAGATCAAGTAAGCCAAGTAAAAAATTCAACGGCTCAGTAGGAAAACTTAGATACATATAGCATAACATGGGATTAAATTACATCTAAGAAGTCATGACAGTAATGAGTTTAATTTACGGTTAGAATGCGTATACGCGTTCGTAATAACATTATTTATGTATTGAAAAAGCAAATAAATTTGTATTAACGCAATATAAAAATCAGTGAAATGAATATGTATTCTGAAATTTTACATTTAACTCATCATCTAATATTGTATGTACATTAAACTGAAAATCTTATAATTTACTTAATGTTTCCCACACACAGAACAGTGGGGAACCGAGTGGCTTAACACTAGGCTCGCTCTGCTTACTCTACTGTGTGCGGGATACAGCGTGAAGCTGATTTATTTATTTTATTTTATTTACTTATGTTTTATAAAACTTTCTTGTCTGTTTATAATCGTTCTAACTTTAAGTAATAATTCTTATTTAAAACAATTTAGAGTCATTATTATTAGGAAAAAAAAAATATTTGAGTACGTAATTTAAATTTTTTACTATTTTTCACAATAAACTTTGTTGTTATGACGGTAATCGAAAAATTTTTCGTTTATTTTCACAGTTTATTTATGTTGCCTATATAAATAGAGAACAGAGAGAACACACAAACAAACAAATTTCAGTGTTTGCTTTTGTGTTCAGTTTCTGTCAACAACATAAACATTCTTCGTTCATATGTTGATCGACAGAGCTCAACGACACACTCTGACTACTAACTTCTTGCTACTACTTACTTACTTAATAGAGCGAGCAAATATCACCCTCGACCCGAGTGAGGATCGAACCAACAATCACTGTCAAATCCACATATCTTTAGTTATTTAGTTTGAGCCACGGTAGTCACATACGAGTATACTCGTATGCAGCATAACGAAACGTATATATGTTATTGCAAAACCAATCCAACGTATACCATTTTAAATTTAAAAATAATTATATGTTTAACTATACAAATTTAATAACATACGTAATTTAATGCTGCAACATATAAAATTTTATTACTATGTCATAAAACATCTTCAAGTCCACGAATTGATAGCGTAGACGAAAACGTTATATAAAAACTATTTACTTTAAGACTTACTATGCATTAATTTTAAATGGATGCTTCAAGCTCTTCTCTTTTTAATTAAAGTATATTTATGAGGCCGTCGTGGCGCAGCGGCACCAGGGTGTGACCGTGACGCGACGTTTGTGGGTTCGATTCCCACTTAAGGAAGTGAAATATTTATTCACGTTTATTTTTCCATGTCTTCGCTCTGATGTCGAGGAAAAGCGCGGCGTTAAGTTCTGCCACTCAACACGCAATGCCTCCCGAATTGCGCAGAAAGTGGGGAATGGAGTGTATTAACATTGGTTGCCCTCTGCCTACCTTGCTGTGTGCGGGAGTATATTTATTACATACTACACTAAAATTTACAAATAAATTTAATTGGTAATTAATAGGATGTATGCGACAGTGTTAGGTTCAACCTCGCGGTGCTTATAGGTATAATTTCACACCTCGTCACCTAAATAACTCATTATTAAATAAGAGAAATGTCTCTATCACATAAGCACAGACTATCTAACCCGCAAGGGGTTTTGACTGTTTCAGCCGAAAGGGGTCCATACATTTAACAAACAATTAAAAATAATCTATAATTTAAAACTAAAGTAAATATAGAAATCTATAATATAAATTGTAATGAATGCTTATTAAACTTAACTAAATATCAATGTTTAAATTTTTGTTTTATTTAATTGTTGTTATCGATATGGAATACAAATATAGCTTAACCCCGCAAGCATTGACTGAATGTAGAGATTAATTATTATTATTATTTTATAGTTTCACGCTGTAATCCCATGTATCAGAGTAGACAGAGGGAACCTAGTTTTAAGACACTCCGTACCCCACTTTCGGCCGAGTTCTGGAGGCATTAATTAATCAATTATTAATAATTCATTATTTAATAATTAATTAATTTAATAGTTACTTATACAGATCATTGCTACATGCTGAAAGAAAAGAAATAAAACTACCAGATACGACGATGCACATACATTATGGCTTGTATACGAATATAAATATTTTAATTAGTGGCACCAAACGCAAGTGTGGCACGCTAGTCCATATATTTTCACTTTTTATCGAAGATGAGGCATCTCTAGTTATAATGCATGAATTCAGGTGTAATAACCGAAGACGTATATCATTGCATTATTTATGAGTTCGAAACTCACTAAGAACGTCTGCACACTATTTATTTTTAATTAATTATTGTTTAAAATTTATTTAATGTATTAAAAATCATTTTAGCATTTTATTTTTATTAGCAATGTTTAAAAGTAGCACAATATGAATATAGTCAAGAAAACATTTTACACAACATGAAATATTCTTAATTACATACAATAAAGAATAAATTTTAAACATATTTGAAGCTTAATAAATTTTCGCAAAATAGAGGAAAATGAATACAAAAATATGAATATACTCTACCTAGACAAATGGCAACATAACAAGGCAAGTTCAAATAAAAAAACAATTTTTGAATCATTCTTAATTCAAAATTTAAAGAATATATTTACAAAGAAATTGTTAATTCATTGGCAGTTAGTTAGTTAAATATTAATATACTAACCAAATTTTTAAGAAGAATCTCGAATTTCATAATTAAACTCATGAAAAATATAGTCAAGACACCGACCTTATAATATAAAAATTGAAACTTGCCTTTAACGTAAAGATAAGCTAATTAGCCAAATATAAGATATGAAGAACAAATAAAGATATTTTCAGTTTTCATAATTATTACTAAAAGATAATTTGAAAGTGAAAACTAGCCAAGTTGCCAACCTTTAGCGTCAATTTAAATATTTACTTGTAAATAAATTTCAGGATTACCTAGCTGAAAAAAAGTTGAGTAGTCAAGAAAATACAATAATCCAATAAATTTGAGATTGAACTTGACGCCCACATCCCATTTTCATTTAAAATGGGACACTGGTACACTGATGTCAATGTTTTGTTTCAATTAAGATATATAATTTATACTTAGTTATAATTAGTAAAGTATAAATCATTTACCCATTTTGTGTTAATTTTCAAATATATATTAAACTAAAATAGGCTTAACTAATGTTTATCTAACTAGAAAATCTAAAATTGTTTTATTTATAATATATAAACATAACATTTTTAGCATTAGAAACATTTAGATTATTAATAAATAATAATATCTCTTTAAAATAAGACTGTCTTTAGTGTATAAGCATACAACTTTTAAATTAGCTATGCGTAGATGAAGTTATGTAACGCAACTGCGAGTTTGAAGACATCTCAAGAAATTTTTGCTATTATTCAACACTACTGCATCTGACATTATTTGTAAAACAGATATTTATAGAATATTTACACGCTCATGTAACATAATGAAGTTAATTATAACAAATAATGGTATTGCTTTCCATATAAAATATATATAAATAAAATCAGCTTCACGCTGTATGTATGCTGGAAGGCAGAGGGAACCTAATGTTAAGACACTCCTTTCCCCACTTTCTACCGAAGTCTGGAGGCATTGCGTGTTGAGTGGCAGAACTCAAGGCCGCGCTTTGCATCGAAACAATGGATGCGAAGAAATGGAAATATAAACGTAAATAATAATTTCACTTCCTCGAATGGGAATCGAACCTACAACCTTCGCGTTACAGTCACACCCTTGTGCCGCTGTGCCACGACGGCCTCATATATAAAATAACACTGCATACTATTATTGACAAAATGCTGTTCAGTAATAAACTCTTACTTTTGTCGTGTCTATATATAGATTGCCTAGATATTTATCAATCTTCACTAATATTATAAAGCTTTGTTTAATTGGACGTGCTCATTACGAATACTTCTTGCACATAGAATGTGTTATGGAAATGTGTCATACTGAAGTCTTAGTTATTTGCATTTGGCCTCGAATCCGGAAGTAAAAGCTATTAGTTTAATAAACTTAAACTAATTTACTATCAGAACTTCTGAAGTAAATAGATGTATTAAATTAAAAGATATCACATGAAGATATGGGAAGGCCTACATCTATATACGCGTATATGGACTGAATTAGCTGTATCCTGCACACAGCAGGGTGGGCAGGCGAAACCTAGAAAGCTAAGCTCCCGTTACCCAGCTTTTCGCTCACTCCTGGAGGTATTGCGTGTTGAGTGGGGGAACTAAATTATTAAATATTGCTTTTCCTCGAGTGGAAATCGAATTTACAACCCTTCGTGTTTACAATCGCACGTTTCTGCCCAGCACCTTGACTGGCTTTAGTATACAAAAGTATACATTTTGTAAAAATATTAGAAAAAAACTTTTTTAAGCGCCATCTATTTGCCGCTGTCTTAAATATTTATTGTACTTTCACATGAGTGAGTATACGTTCTCATGAGTGAGAGTTCGATAGATCTACGATCTTAGATGTCGAATTTATTCCATATATCATCCACAGATGGCGTTAATCAATTATTTATATCATAAAATTTTATAATTTATTGTATAAAACGTATAATCCGCGAGGTCTACGCTGAGCTTTGTATATGCGTAAATGTTCATATAATGTAGATGTGACATGGGCTGTCAAAGTCAAAACGTGGCGCATCTCTATACCTCTTGTACTGATAGCAGCGTCACATCTTTTTATATTTAGCTAATAAAAATCAATTCGGCTTATATTAAAGTAAGAGATAATGTTGGCACTATCACTGTACAAAAATGGAAAAATTATATGTAACGAAGCAATAACTAATTTAGTATTTTTTTATTGATCTCTTATAACAATCTTGATTTTTAAAAGCTTGTTTTTCTAGCTCTACTTTTCTGATCACTCATACAAATGTAAAATTCATCTTAAGCCTCGCGATCTGTAAAAGTTTTCTCCTTATTTGTAAAGTTTACGTTAAATACTTATTCTCATATATTTTTATTACCTTTCATAAAAAAAATATTTGGTTTTTTTTTTTACTACCGCTATAAGTAAGAAAATTATAAATTATGTTATCACATATTAAGCAATATAATATATAACTTGACAATTTTTAATATTTAATAATGCTTCATATATTTTTAGTCTTTAGTCTTATCACCTTACTTTTAAAACACTTCCTTTTTTAACATTTCTGAAATTATTTATTGTTATATAAATGGTTCTGTTCTCAGTACCTTAATAGAAACATGAAGCGATATTATTACATAACCTTTTTGCTTATAAGAAAAGTATAATTAATTATATTGCAATATACATATAATACCATTTCCTGAAAACATTTATAAATAGATTTTTATTGTAATAAATCACTAGTTAGAGAAATTTAATATATTTTTTATAAAGAACACTGAAGTACTGAATAGAGATGGGATGGCAAAAGCCAAAAACTGATTTTAATTATTTTATTCTTTACACCATTCCTGCAAATTAAAGTCACTAAATTAATTCTTTTTTTAATAATAATAAGCTACAATAATAATAAGCCCGCAGGGCAGCTTATGGCGAGCTGTTGTGGAGTGGCGACCCCACGGACCTGAGTTCTCCGGGGGGGAATTGTAATCTATCCCCCGCCTCTGGCTTGCCTTTGGCCTTCTGCCTGACCGGCAGAGTGGAGCGCAAGAGATATATGCTCGAAAGGGTCGAAGTGCTCAATCTGCTTAATAGCGGGGAAACCCGATCACGAGCTCCTCGTGATGGTGGTGTGATATGTGATAAGGTGAATTTTAAAGAGAAACATAATAAATATATGAGTATAGAAGTCTACAATATTTCTTCTTCATCCTGGCATTAATCCCGGCTATTGCCAGGGTCTGCCTTCCTGCTCAGCCTACTCCACTTTGCACGGTCTTTAGCGTCCTCGGTGGTTAGATCATTAGTTCTCATGTCCTGCGTCACGACATCCAAGCAGCGCTTTCTTGGGCGTCCGAGAGGTCTCACTCCAGGGACTGACATAGCAAGGCACTTGCATCCGACGTAGTTCTTAGGCCGGCACGTAACGTGGCCAAACCATCTCAGCCGACGCTCTTGGAGCTTATCTGCTACGTCACGGACTCCAAGACTACCTCAAATGAACGTGTTGCGTATGCGGTCAGACCGCGTTACCCCGCACATCCACCTCAGCATCTCCATCCGTGACGCGAAGCTCCTGAGTGTGCCAAGATAGTGTTGGCCCTCATCCGGTCGGATGATGCTCTTGTATATCAGACCCTTGAGTTTGGGCGGTATCCTGCGATCGCAGACCACACCAGTATCTACAATATTTATGTCGGTGAATCTCTAATTTGTTAAAAAACAATAAAATATACAACATTTCGAAGCATTCTTTTTAAAATATAGAAAGTAGGTAGTCGACTTACATTCGTGACCCTTGCTTGCAGACGCCGGAACAAAATTATCTCAAACAGACATTAAAACAAAACAGTATAATAATAGAGCTAGACATTTATATTGTAGTCTAAGCACGGATTACGTTATGAGAAAAATACCTACAAAAGTATTTTTATAATACTCGTTTTTGTATTAGAATGAAAGAAACAGCTCATAAAATAAGCTACTAGTAGATCAGAATCTAATTAAGAAATATTTAATATACTCGTATAACAATGTTTGATTAATCTTGCACACTTCTAGGTTTTCCGTTAATAAAATATGAATCTAACAATATATTGGCTAAGCTAGAGGTATTAACGAGAATATACCCTTGAATGAACATCTTCAGCGTGAAGGAGAATGCAATATTTTTGACATTCTGGCTGAGACGTATGTTGTTTATCCATACAATCCATATAATAAATATCTAAATATAATGTTCCCTTAGTACATTATATTTAGATGTTTGTTTGTCTTAAGATTACACGAAGCAGTCATTAATGGTAGAAAGAGACTTCAGGAACCCATTCATAACTCTGTTCATGTTTTCTGCTATAATTGTTATATGATATAAATATTACTATATGATATAGATATAATATTCGAGCCCGTCGTGGCGCAGCGGCACAAGGGTGTGACTGTAACGCGACGGTTGTGGGTTCGATCCCCATTCGAGGAAGTGAAATATTTATTTATGTTTATATTTCCATTTCTTCGCTCTAGTTTCGAGGTTGATTTCTGCCACTCAACAATAGGTTCCCTCTGTCTACCCTGCTGTGTGCGGGATACAGTGTGAAGCTGATGAAAAAAAAATATTCTTTTACAATAAAACTATACCTCAATAACAATTCCTTTATTAAAAATAACACTATACAAAATAAATACTGACCTCCCGACTAAATATTTAACCAATAGTATAACGAGCGTACGCCTTAGCTCAACTAAGCATAGCCTTAAAAAAACTTATTATTAAAATATAATAATTAAAGATTACAATTTTAAATCAAATAATTAATAAAATAGAATATTTACAATTAATTAACACTTATTTCTATTATTTAAATTATTCGTAATCTTTACGGTATATAACAATCAACAATTGATGGGGTTATTTCGTAATCTTATCTAACTTTGGAGCTCTTTTATGGTGGCCATATGTAATGCCACCCCCGGCCGTATGGTATATCTGATTTGGCAAAAATCCACGTTCATAATGTCTAGGAATAAGTTGAGATGATTGCGACAAGTGTCTACCACTCGATAAAGCTTCGTATGCAGATAGTGCATCTTTCGTGTATCCTCTTTTCATATATTCTATTTGAACACTAGATGGGATATATGAATCTAATAAAGACGCTGGTCGCCTTTTAAATGGTCCTAGTG
>DWGR01004573.1:0-11045 GCA_018247715.1 Heliconius burneyi
TTCTAAGTTCAACACAATTTTCAGAGCGTGGACCTGAAAATATTTCAGTCCCCGTTTGCGGATCAAACTCATAACCATTGTGTTTCCCGCTGTGTCTTTATTTTTCAATATTTATAATAACACAATACTTCTTAGTTTATTGTATGAAAATACTATTTTTTAATTCATATACATTGAAATAAAGTCTCATACAATAAATAGTAGTGTTTTGGTAAACAAAGGTTAGTAAGCTCGGTATATAGAGTTTATAAAGGACAAAGCGTAGCGGCCTTGGTAGTATTTATACTACTATCTCCCTTTGGCCAGTTTTAACTACCTACGAATGTTGAGGATGCAATAATGCTTGTTTAATGTTCCCATAGGTATTAAAAACCTTCGCAACTTTTATAACTACACGGCCACTGCCGTTCAGGTGAACTATGAAATATAATCCCATTTTTTTTGTTCTCATGGGAATTCTGCGAAGTCCTCTCCTGGTCCCTTATGTTCTGGAAGAACGTAAGGACAATTCAATTTTCTAGTCTAGTCAAGAAAATCTAGTCACTTTAAGGTACTCCCCGTATTGCCAACATAATTTAATTTTGGTAAAATAAGCTCAACATAATTTTTTGATTAATTGAATTGAAGGAATTTAAGTGTTTTATATTTAGATAGTTTATGCGAAAGCAGTTGCAAAAATTTGCAAAGAGTTGCTTTCTTAGAGTAATAAATTCTTTACCATGTTATATAATCTAATATAAGTTTAGTTTTCTTATTTTGCTAGCAGGCTTTCAAAAATGAAATATAATAAAGTAAACGACGTTACAAATATTATGTATGTGTGTCTGGTGTATGGACAAATTGAGGCCACTCAATATCTAATTGGGTAGCCTCAATTTGCCCATACACCAGACGTACATACATTATATATAAACTTTTATATTTTAACAATAGTAAATTTATATTCTATAGAGATTTAAGAGTTAAAATATTTACAGTGAAAAAAATCCTTAAGCCGTCATGGCGCTGTGGCACAAGTGTGTAACTGTAAGCGCGACGGTTGTGGACTCGATTCTCGATACTCGGGGAAATTATATATCATTATTATTTCCATTTTCTTCGATAACAAGGCAAAGCGCGCCGTTGAGTTCCGCCATTATTATACTGTATATAATAAACAAGTTAACACTACAGCTATTACCTACAAATGTTTTTTGGGCATATATTTAAACTTATTTGTGAGAAATTATTTTTATTACAACTACATGCCTTATTTTATTAACCACAAAAGTGTACATTACAATTTTACAACAGTCTACGGCTGTGATAACGCAGATCAAAATACGAATATAAATGACAGTTTTATTGCAATCTTGAATAAAATACATAAAATGGTGTCTATCTATATAAACGTTAGTACTAGCTTAAATTTATCGAGTAAAAGATCTAAAATAACACTTAAATCCTACATTTTATAGGTCTCCTTGTGAATATTTTTGTTTTGGCACGAGCTTGTTTTGATGTAAGTAGAATAATAAGAGGTGTCATTATTATCATTGAAAATCGTTTAGTGATGCAATGGTAATTGTGATTTGTAATCATCTATAAGCTGTTTAAGTTCATATTTCTGCCTTTTTTTTATGGTAAAAGGACAAGGCAAATGAGCGTTCGGGTCACCTGAGGGTAAGTGATTCCCGCCGCCCACGACCCCGTGCAACACCAGAGGAGTTACAGGTGCGTTGCCGGCCTTTAAGGTGGAGGTAGACGCGCTTTTGGTTGGCGCTGTCTGGCTTGGTGAGCAATGTATTTTTTAAATTTATTTTTATGTTATGCAGGCCAATAGATTCAATAGACTTTTAGCATAATTATAAAAACTGCAAGCTGCTAATAAAGTAACATAGTAAATAAACTAATTGATGTCGGCATGGCGCGAGGGGCGTGCGAGTGCAAAAGGCGACTGTTATTTTTATTTCCTGGCCCGCATCAAGGCAAATCGTGGTATTTAATTTTGTTTCCTACACCCAATTGAAAACAAATAAAAAAGTTTTATTCCTAAAAAATAATATATAAAATTGTGTTATTGACACGTATGACTTATGACAGATAGACAGCACGCTATAAAAATAATAATAATTTAATTAATTCAGAGTAAAAAAGAAAGCAATCTTGCTGCTTGTTTTGAATGTTTTTGAACTTTCATTTAATATATGGATATTAAATAATGTACGAAAGGAAATTTCAAAATTTGATGTCGATAATGGAAAAAGGTAATAAACTGATAGTCCAAAATCAATTTCCTACCCGTCAATAATCATAAATCAATAATAGTCATTCAATAACATTAAAAGATATCCTAAAGCAAACATAAATTAAACTGAAAATAGAAATTCAAACCACGATACAAAGTTTAGTTTAAATTTATAATTAAAATATATTATTTATTACAATGAGGTCGTCGTGGCGTAGCAGTTCAGCATCTGGCTGGAAATATGATGATTGTTGGTTTGACTCTTCCTTAGTGAAATGACTTATTTTCTTTTGCTCCCCCTGATAACGAGATAAAGCGGTTTTTAGTTTCGTTTAGTTTGGCGGAAGGTGAAGAATGGAGCGTCTAGATATTAGATTGCTTTTGCCTACCGCTGCTATAAGCGGGGTACAGTGTGAAGCTAAATAACAATTCCCAAGTGAGATTAGCTTTGCTGATGTAATAAATGGAATCTTGCCTGGATATTCATCCTATAATTTTAATATTTAATATTTAAGCATATATTAGGAAAAATTGATTGAGTAAGTAATGAAAACATCATTCGACACAAAAAAATTTTCGTTAACTATCTCAATTATATTATTATTTTTAATTAATACATATTATAAAACACGAATTCCTAGGATTTAGCGCGTTTAACTAAATAAGCTGAAATGGACACATCGGACGAATAAGTGAAAGGGAAATAGAATGATTCTTTACAGTGTTCTATTTAACATACGAGTATTATATACGGCGATCACTTACCTTCAGGTGACGCTCGTTTGCCTTGTCCTTTTATCATAAAAAAAATATTATACAACGACCATGAGATAAAAGCCGCAGGTAAATGTTAGTAATTTATATAAGGATTTTTTTGGAAATATATAATAATTTATTTTAATTATGTGCTTATAAATGATAATTATTAATTATCTACAACATTACCTATAGATATAATTAAGAAGTTTTCCAGTAAGATAGATGTCCTCTAATAAATAACGTGAGTGCGTCAGTCGCGGTCGGTTGTATTGCTCTTGGCATTCAACGGTTAGTTATTGCATTTTTATTTATTTTATAAATTAGTTATGGAATATTCTTTTACAAATTAAATATTTTCAATAAAATTAATAGTATACTCGTATATATAACTTTAACATGGACTTTTTGTTAATTCGGACCCAAATTTATATTTCAAAATTAAGCTATTGGACTATTTATTATAATGAAGATTTTTAAATTTTGAAGTTGTAGTTAATAAAAATTATGAGGTAGTGGCAAAAATTATGAGGTAGTCTCACAGGGGATTCCCGTGGGATATTGTGATCCTATTTATTGGCCCTTTAAGGTCAGTGACGCTGTCCAATGGATCCTCCATTTGAGCTAACAGCATACTGCCCAATCAAAATTATATAACATTTTTTATCCAGTATTTTTTTAAGTAATATAATTATCACAAGAAACAAATGAATTATGCTGTACCTATATGTTATTAAAATACACGAATTGAAATGCACAAATATATAGCATATGCACATCAATATTCTTAACACGTTTTTCTTATTTCGAATAGTAACTGTATAATTAATATGGCAATAGAGGTTGCTAGTAGAGCACTTGTGTATAGGCTCATATAATTATGTGAATAAATCAGAATCACGATGTATCCTAGCTCTTCACACAGCAGTGTAGGCAGAAGGAACCTAGTATCAAGATAGTCCGTTCCTCATTTTCCGCACAGATTCTGGAGACATTGTTTGTAGAATGGCGGAACTCAACGCCGCTGTATGCCTCGATACCAGAGCGAAGAAATGAAAATTTAAATGCAAATAAATATTTCATTTCCTCGATTGAGGATCGAACCCACAACCGTCGCGTTACAGTCACACCTTTGTGCCGCTGCGGCACGACGGCCTCAAATTATAGTATAGTTATGTAAATATACATATATACATGTATATAGCATAGGAGCTTCAAATATACTGTACCTAATCACTTTTGTATTATAAAATTTAAATGTTAACATTTTTGATATGAATATTAAATGTTAGTGCTGATTTATGTATCTTATATTTGTTTTAAACTTTTAAATTTATTAAAGTGTTGGCGTCATTATGAATAACGGTGTGCCCTTTATTAATGATACCATTTCCCTTCTTAAATAAATTTTCATGATAGTGATAATTTTTCAAATTCTTGTTGGAATTACATATATAATCGTATTATAATTATAAATTTACTATCGGCCGTCCGCGGCGTGTTTTCCCGGTTACGCTGATATTCGAGGACGTCCTCTCTTTGTGCCCTCAAAGAAACTACATGTCAAAATTCAGCTTGCTATGCAATGTATTGTCCCTGCTATGTGCGGGATACAGCGTGAAGTAAAAAAAATAATAAGTATATTCAACAATTTCCTACCTACTTTTGGAGTAAAAGCGCCTCATATATCATTTCTATGCTTTTTTTAGCTTCATAGAATTTTGCCTACAAAGCAGTATAAACCTATTCAGTTTACGTCTGTCTTCCACTTTCCGGACGAATTTCGGACATCGCCTGTCTAATAATGGAAATCAATGGAAAATCATTAAAAGATATAACATAAATTTTTCTGAGTCAGGGCAAGATTTAGGAATATGGAGGCCTTGGGGCAACGAAGGAGCAGGCTTCTGATTATTTTTCGAATAACACTAGTTTTATAAAAGACCAAAAAATTACTATCCACAAATATTGTTATTTATCTTTGTAGAGACCCTGGGCAGTCGCCCTGTCTTATACTTTTTTTAATAATTTTCTATTTCTAATAATTTATTTCTTTTTAAAATCCCGACTGAATTGAACTTCTAACCATTTTGCTTAAAATGCACCACGACGAGACGGTTTTAAATCATAAATACGAAATATGAATATTACAAGAAATTCCCGACAGTCATACAAACGACATGTACCTATGTAAGCACTCGTACGTCTGGAGAGTTATATTTAGTTAATTCAAACCAGACGCGATCAGTCTATTGGAGAACGGAAATTACATGGATATTTCTACATAGAAATGAGTAACAAAGTCAAAGTGGCTAATGTTTGTTTTTCAAATATTATAGGTACATTTTTTATATCGACTACCATTTTATTTATCTCATGTAAGGTAGGTAACATAACATGCTTGTATTTCTTGGGAATCTTGGCTGAATAGATTTGTACTAGCAAAATTGGTACGGGAATAAACCCTGCCTTTTTAAATACGCTCACTTTTGAGACATTTTGTTTAATAGGTATTTCTGGCTTTTGCTCGGCCAAATTAAAATTCTGAAGGCATTGCTTATTGATTGGTGGAACTCAATGCCGCGTTTTGCCTGGACACTACAGTCACCAAAGCGGAGAAAGAAAACTATAAATTTTCATTTCCTCGAGTGGCGATCGATGTTAATATAACCTGCGCCACGACTGGCCTAAATATAATAGAATATTAAGATTCAATAATAAATAATAATTATAATAAGAAACACAAGATTATCGGTCAGTATTCTATTTAAACGAATGAAATTAATTTTTTCCTATTTGTACTTTTCAAAATGTAAGCAGGGTTTTACAAAGATTAATGATGAAACGACAAGTGAAAACTAGCTAGGTCAACACTCTGAGTTGGGAACGCCTATTTATTAGTTTTATCCATCTGTTTTTTCATATATCCATTTTCTATTGTTAATTAAAGTATTTACAAGAAAATAATAATAATATGAGGGCCACCAAGCGTGCTGCTGCAAACGCGACACTTGTGGGTTCGATATTGACACGGTGGTATGAAATATTTAAGATTTACATTTCCTCGCTATGGTATGTATAGGATACAGGTTGACGCCAGCATATTGTGTTTATTTTATTACCTATATAATTTTTCAAAGACAATCTTTTATAGGAATCTCAAGGGTGCTAGTAGATTTACGCAAATCGTTATGACCGATCTTATAAAATAAATTAACTTAAACCAATAGTCTTACATTTTTAAGGAAAACATAGGCAGTGAAATTTAAAATAAATAGCGTCATAAATCTAAGGAAACAAGGTTTTATATAATTTTAAATCTGATTAATTTAAAGTGACAAATAACAAATTTTATCCATTTATAAAAACGTTTTGAAATAGAAACAAGGTCTTAAATACTTATAGTTATTTTGACTAAAAATAACCTTGCTACTGATAGTGTCATAAGAGCCAAATGAAGTCCTTGGAGGAGAATCACGTCACCGGCACGGGGGCGGTCTAATACCACGCTTTGCATTTCAAAACACTGTGTTTCACCAACAAACTGTTTTTCATTGAGTATTGCCAAATATATCCCTTCTTGGTATATGACAGCGGCGCTTAGTTAACACCGAGCGACACAATCTATATGTCAGCTATACAATAGAGGCAGGTTAGATAGATTACAATAGAGGTAGGTTAGGCATAAGCATAACGTCGCAGTCGATGTGTTCGTTGGCGGACAGGATCAGGCACACTGGCAGGACCTATAAACCATCTGACTGCGTGTATGTCTGACAGTATTCTATGTGTGTATGTCTGACCATTGGACCTGCAGAGGCGGTTCCCATAGTCGTATGCTATCGATAATACGCTCTCACAGATTGCCTTTACTGAGATCGTGATACTTGGCAACCACGGCTAAAATTGACTTCGCTATGGAGAATGAATTGTCTTGTGTTAAGGCGTCCCCCGAGAATATTTCTCTAATAAGTAAAAGGCACTTGGTTTCAACCCCCAGAAGAGACAAAATTTCGCCTTGACCACTTAAAATATCCCTTTTGTCGAGTCTTAGAGAACACTCCACTTAAAGCCACGCCCAGTATCAGCATATTGGTCCTCAATGTTTCGAGTGATTATCAATATCGAAAGTTGAAACTGGGTGTCATCAGCAGAGCGAGACTTCACGATTAACCAACAAGCTCGTCCTCATAATCCTATGGATTACTTTTCTCATTTCCGGATTGGTGTGCTCCAGTATCAGCCTGAACTATTTAATTCGCATCATTAGTGATAACACATAGATCCGTTCGAATCATTAAGGACCTAATAATCTGTGAGAGCCAATTTCGCTTTGTGTAGAGACGACTTATCGGTTTGCGTTCTCTACCGAATTTATCATGGAAAGTGTTATGGGGATATGTTTGACCTGATATTTCCCGCCGAACTTTCTTATCGATACGTGGCACTCCACTACTATATGGTTTTGTAGGAACTTCCTTACACGCGCCATACAATTGTGGAATTGCTTACTAGTAGCAGCATTAACGGGTTGATACGACATGGGTACCTTCAAAAAGTGCGTCTATTTAAATCTTACAGGCTGCAGTTCCTATGGTGTTACACGGGGTCGAAGGCGGCGGTGATCACTTATGACCCGTACATTTGTCTAGTCTTATCCATAAATAAAATATATAATATTTATGATGTGAGAAAAATAGAGATATGAATACATCTATATGTATTATAGTAGTTTTCAGAATTGAAAAGAGCTTTTTGGTGTTATGTGCTAATGCCAGGACCGTACTGTTCACATTAAAAAAATGTTTTATCTAAGAATGTGCTTATCTTTATCTTTAATGTGGTCTTTTTTTGTTACATAAGAGAAATTTATATATATATATATATATATATATATATATATATATATATATATATATATATATATATAAATAATAGTTATGTAAGTATATATAAGTAATTATTTTTAAAATATAAAACTGTCCCTAATCATGCCGTGGCTGCTAATAAATAAAGCAACACTAAGCTAATAGTTTTTAAGACATGTTTGTAATATCTTATTAAGTGTATGTTTTTTTAGTTGTCCTTAATAAATGAATAAAAAAATTCGTACTCGTACTATATAAAACTTATGTAATCGTATTTTTTTTACCAACAAATATTAATACCTTTTTAACGTAACACAAAGTTTCTTTCTACACAAAAAGTAACAACTGAATCAACATTTTTCACAAATCTCACGGTACGAGCTCGTAAGAACGTAAAGTAGTATTTTTGCAGATTCTCGTGTCTGCCAAAATTCTCTGGCAGACTGGACCGTAACGACGCGGGCTGCGAGTAGACCGACTTTAGTTTGCATAATGTTTGTTGTTGGTTATTTTAGGTGGGTCAGTGAAGTGTTAGATTAAGCGGATGGAATCTTCTTTTTAATTCATCGAATTCATCTAGGATTTAATTCATATGTTTAATTTTTATTTTCTTTACTTGTGTACAACGACTTTAGGGGAAGTTGAATTTCGCTACAAATTTTCTCGTTTTAGGTTTCTTATCAACTACAGACGATACAGTATGGAAAATAACAATGTGTATTTTAATTCCAGCGTCTTTCTATAATATTTTTTTTAAATTCTGTATTAAAAAATAAATGATTCTAAGTGAAACATGTCGTGATATCATCATCGTCTTGTTTGCTTTTTCTTAACGTTAACTTTTGGCCCTGCTGAATTAATTTAGGTAAGGTTAGTAAGAGACAGAAGTTGATTAATTTTAGGATGGGGTACAGCGTAAAGCTAAAAGAAAACTAGATACTAGATTTCTCTTGGCTTCATGCTGTGTCCCGCAGATAACACGGTAGGCAGAGTGAACCTAAGAACCTAGTATTAAGACACTATGTTCCTATTAAAATACTTTCGTTCTCCACTTTATGCCGAATTCTTGGGCATTGCTTGTTGAGTGGCGCAACTCAACTCAACTTTGTTTCGCTACCAGAGCGAGACAACAAAAAAATTAAATATATCATTTCCCCAAGTGGAAATTGAACCCACAACGGCAACGACTGGCCTCAAAGATTTTTTTTATGGCAAACGAGCATACGGATCACCTGATAGTAAGTGATCCGCCGCCCACGACACCGCGTAACACCAGAGGAGCTACAGGTGCGTTGTCAGCTTTTGAGTTGGTTGGGCGCCAGAGCCTGGCATTACCTAATGCGAAACGCAGTGGCATAAACCCACTTCATGCCGGTTTTAAATGCCGGGGGTGGTAGTGATTCGGTCGAGTCTGCCCATGCGTGTCGCCATTGCTGGCGACGTGACTCTCTTACTATAAAGAATACTGAATCCACGTAAAGCAATTGCCTGTTTACATTTATAATTATAATTTTAACCAAAAAAGAATTGACTTCCATTGCATCCCATAAACAGAACTAAACCAAACTACCCTTGAAGTGTATCGTTTCGAATAAAAAAAGAATAATTAAAATTGGTTGGCGTGATATAGAGTTATTCGTTCATTTATCGCACATATACTTAATGCAAATTTAAGACTTATATGATTTTCTCATTTTAGAAATGGACCAAATTAAAATAAGACTACACACACAAATAAAAAACAGTTCATCAAAATCGGTTCACACAGTGAAAAATTCAGAGGCTTGTTACATAAAAGAAAACAGTCAAATTGACAACCTCCTCCTTACGGAAGTCGGTTAAAAATAGATTTATTTAGTCGCCATAATAATGGCAAAACAATAAGGAGAATGAATATATTCTTTTTGTGTATATTCGTTGTATGTCTGTCTATATGATTCTAAATTATTCGAACAGAGATTCAACTTAATATCAATAAGTGAAATAAGTGATTTAATAACAATATTTCATAGTAGTTTCTTTTCATTTCAGTAAACGCTTATTAGCAATTACCTCGTATAATCAACGACTCGTGGCCGTCTTAAGTTAAGTTTGGATTTTGGGTGCACAATGTGCAAAAAATTATAAAGTCTAATTTACTTTTATAGTCTTTCGTATTTACAGCTCACCTTTTTTATATGAGATCCCTAACAAAACTTTATTCTTGGTCTATTCTTAAAGAAAAGAAAGTTATTCCTATACGAATATGTTTATGCGATAAAGTACATTTATAAACTAAAAAATGCGTAACTTTTTGCGAGCTGTCGACAGATTGATGTTTGTTGAAACAATGGTATATACCTGGCCTGTTAATAGTACATTTTATAGGTTTAACATGGTACGGTGCTATTTAAATTTAACACAGCTTATAAAATATTCTTAGACTCACTCCGGTTATATTTTACTTGTTTGAAATATAGCAAATTTAAATATAAACTATTTTGAGTGAAAGGCGTTTAGTTCTTGAGTTTTTATATAATTATATCTTAACAAATGTTTAAATATATATTGTTAATAAGTAGGAAGACTAGTTTATTTCATAAGTAATAGTAGGATTGCACTAGATATTTTTCTATGTAAATTAGAAAGTCTTATGTAATTCCTAGTGTGATATAATAGTAAAATTTTATATGTTAAATATATCCATAATTTCTTCTATCATAAAGAAATGCGGACCGGAGGGGAGAAGAGTGCATAAAGTATATCCACCGGTCTATTGTAATGACGAGTTGAAATACTAAAACGTGCACGGCTACATGGCCTTATAAGTTAAACTTTGACAGAGGGATATCCCTGCCTATAACTACTCGTCTCTGCTTTCTTTTATGACTATCTTACACATGTATGCAACGGAGTGGCCCAATTGTGGCACTTTGTCCAGATAATAACTTGGGTACCTTCAAAAAGCGCGTCTCTCCACTTCAAAGGTCGGCAAAGCACCTGTAGCTCCTCTGGTCCACTCCACATACCATCTGGTGACCTGTACGCTCGTTTGCCTTAACCTTTTCCAAAAAATATATTATAATATTTAGTATCGATATTTTTTTTGTGTTATACAAATATCTCTCATCTTGATTTAAGAAATCTAAACTTTTTTAAAATTAAGATCATCAAAACCTGGCTTGAAACTTTTTCAACGACATCATCGTCATAAC
>DWGR01004574.1:0-11044 GCA_018247715.1 Heliconius burneyi
AATTTAAATAAAATAATCTAATCTAATCAGCTTCACGCTGTAATCCCAAACACAGCAGAGGGAACCTAGTGACACTTCATTCCCCACTTTCTGCCGAATTCAGAGGAGAGGCAGAACTCAACGCCGCACTTTAACTCGACATCAGAGCGTAAGAATGGAATAAACGTAAATAAATATTTCACTTCCTCGAGTGGGGATCGAACCCACAACCATCGCGTTACAGTCACACCCTTGTGCCGCTGCATCACGACAGCCTCTAAATAAATGTACAAACTATACACTAAAAAGAAGTATATAATATAAACGTGTGGATGAGCATAAAATTTATTTGACACTAGATGGATTAATAAAGAGGCTGTTGAATATATTTATGTAGAATATTCCTATAACATTGATATGATTAGCGCAGCGCAGTGGCTCCGCGTCTGATTATAAGCGCGGTGGTTGTGGGTTGAATGTAGAAACTGGGATATTAAATATATTTATTTTCCTGAATTATAGAAATTACATAGATCTCAACACGTGATGTAAATTGAAACGATAAGTAGAGAACAGAGTGTCTTGCCCAACTATTATATAACAGAAACAGCGTAAAACTGAAAAATCGATAACATACTGTAGGCACCTCAACCATCAGTCTCGAACATTTAAGTGTAGAATCAGTGAACTTTTTTATTTAATCATATTTTATAACATATTATATATGTATATATACATATACCTATAAGTATAACTTTATTTTTACCGTACTAACAGACATCCAAAATTGAAAGTAAAAATAAAACCCTTATCAAAATTATTATAATTAAATTAACTTCACGCTGTATTTCGCATACGGCAAAGAGAATCTAGTATTAAGACACTCCGTTCCCCATTGCCTACTCTCTGCATTGTATAAAAATTTAAATTTAAATAAATATCTAATTTCTTCGAGTGAGGACCGAACCCACAACCAGTCTTACACTTGTGACCCACCACCACGACTGGCTTCAATAGAAATTAATTTTTAATTTAATTTAATTTATAAATTTCTATCAAAATATTTAAATATAATATAACTGAAAATTCCAAAATGTTTAATTATTTTTAGCAACAAAGTGAATAGCGTAAACCTACACACAAACCTTTGTTTCAGTTATAGTACGTTTCAAGCATGGTCAGTCACTAATGAGAAGCGCCTACATGCGTACTTTATGAATAATTTGTATGGAACGAGCGGTAGCCAGCCAAGATAGTGTTCCAAGAGGTTTACCGCTTAATGATCTATCTGAATATTTCATACCAACGGTATTTGCGAAGCTTAACAATTTTGAATAACCATTAATATAGATGGGTCTTATTCATACAACGTGATGTAAAATTATCTAACTTTTATACTTAAATTGTTCCTATATTTACTTATCTGTTTGGGATCGGAATAATGTAGTATACTCGTACACGTCTAATCATCCTAAATAACAAAATATGATAGAGCCTTCAAATTCAAAATATTTCATTGAAAATTCACAAAATTTTCAGTTAATTGAAACAAAATAAGACATCTATGTAAGTGAAATACACGTATAAGGCCATGCTTTTGTATTTACTCACTTTTTGATCTTATTGATGGAGTGCCTTGCCGTTGCCCATTTTCCGCAGAAATCTGGAGGCACTACAGGTTGAATGGCGGAAATCAACGCCGTGATTTCCTCGACTAGGACTAGGAAATGAAAATATTACATGTTTGTGCCCGTGCGCCACGACTGGCATCAATTTATGTATTCAGCTGGCCCCCATAGCCTTTAAAAAATCAAAGCGGAAGATAAAAAATATTAAATATTATTTTTTTACAGCTACTCCATCGCTATTTAAATTTCACCACTAAATAAATTATAACAAAGCTATATATAAAATAGTGTTCTTTTTCTTTGTGCGTCTTTTGCAATACATACTAATTTAGAAATAAGTGTTATATGACATTATTTCCCTATTTTTCACTATTTATATATATATATATATATATATAGCATAGCGATGTTCATTTTCCGCAAATTAAGAAAGTAGAAAAAAATTTCAATTAAAATTTTACTTAAAGTTTTTAAAATATACCCAAGTCTCTCGGCGTCAGCGACTCCAAAAATAACCATGATACAGATTCTGTTCAGGTTCTAAAACGAGAACAATGGGCTTCTAACAAGTATCACCTAGGTTTTATTTCCTATTGTATTTCCCGAGTCGCGCGAATTTGTCATACTAGACTCATTCCTCTAAGCATTATTTTTACCTCAACACCGTTTTTCATTTTATTCTCTTCAATCAAATAAATATAATTCAATTATAAAAAGTACAATTTTAACTTTTATATAAAAATGTAATATTCAGCTTCACAGCTTCAAGCTTTATCCCGCACACCGCAGGGCAGAGGGAAACTAGTGTTAAGACATTCCGTTCCCGACTTTCTGCCGAATTCTGGTGGCATTGCGTGTTGAGTAACAGAACTCAACGCCGTGCTTTGCCTCGACACCACAGCGAATCGAATCCACAACCGTCGCGTTACAATCACACTTTGTACCGCTGCGCCACGACGGCCTCTATTAAAGTACGCTTATTATTATAATGCTTATATATAAAAGCATTATAATAAGTATACTTTTTATTTATTAAATTAAATTAAAAAAATACATCCTTTTCTTCACTTTTATGCAAAGTAGAGAAGCTTAGCCATAGAGAACCAAATGTAAAAAGATATTTCGTTAACAGTGAGAATAGATTTTTTGTGCAAAAAATATATATACATACTCGTATAGGATACTGAAAAATTGTAATAGAACACAAATATACGCTTTTAAAAATATATAGTGTTTGTCTGTTTATTTATTGGCATGCCTGCTTGTTTGCATATTGGCCTGTCAGCCTGTCTGTCCATCTATCTGTCTGTTGTAAAATTGACTGTCAGTAAAAAAAATATTAAATATCTACCTCCCGTGTGAAGTGAAGACTATTGTAGAATTCCGCCAATAGCAATATCTCGAATATTTTACTCAAAGTTCCATTCATAACGGTTATTTAATAGAAGTAGTTTGAAAACGGAAGTAGAGTCCACGCAACAGAAGTTACGAGGCCAGTTGTGTTTATATTAAAGGTTATAATAACCTGTTTTCTTAAAATATTATTCTCTCTCTAAGCAATGATATATTATTTTTTTTTATTTTATGCTCCCTTTAAGATATTCTACTAAAATACATTCATTAACCATAAATATGTGCTCAAAATATATGTAGAATATGTGTATATATTTATCGAGTGCAGTCACGGCGCAGGAACGCGACCCAACACGCATTTCCCTATTTTGCGGAAACATTGTTCGCTAATAGACGAATCTAAACGCTGCGATTTGCCTCAACACCAGGGTTAAAAGCTGATAAAAGAAATATATATTTAATTTCCTCGAGTGAAAATAGAACCCATAACCTATCACGTTTACAACCACCCCTGGCCCGCTGCGCCACGACTGGCCTCGATAACTGACCCCATATTATAACAACAAAAATAAAATACATTCTACAATAATTACAATGCCATCAATCAATATAGTTTCAGCGCCATTCGACCTGCAGACCTGCTAACTTCGACCACAATTTATGATTTGCCGCTTAGTTTTAATTAAAGCATAATTGAATAATTGAACGCGTTACGTTACATATTATTTGATTCATTTGCGTTGTTTGCGTACCGCGTCTGGTTGATTGATTTAGGATATTAGATACATGTACAGATAGGAATAATAATTGATAAATTTCATCCATTAGTTATATGTATATTTTTATATAAAAAAATGAAATAAATCAGCTTCAGCTGTATCTCACTTGCTGTATTTCACTTGCTCGATTGGGGATCGAGCCCCCAACCGTCGCGTTAGAGTCACACCCTTGTGCCACTGCGCCACGACCTGAGGCGACTGTAACCTGAGGCAGTCGTGGCGCAGTGGTAAAAGCATTGTAAATGCGATGTTTGTGGTTTAAATCCCCATTCGAGGGAATCAATTTCTTCGCATTGGTAACATTAACGAAAGTGGGGAACGGAGGGTGTTAACATTAGGTTCCCTCTACTTACCCGGGTATACAGGATACAGCGTGCATATACCACTACACACGCTTATACCACTGCACCACGACGTCCTCACAATCAACAAGCAAATATTACATGAGACAAACATAAAGTCAACAGCTAACTAAGTAACTAATTTGTGTAAGTAAAGAAAAAAATCATTAGCAGAAAATAAGATAACTCATTATACGGAAGAGCCGTGCGAGGTCTCGTTATCTGCAAATAAAAAGGCTTTTCAGAGGCGGGCTGCGGCCTGAGGTTTAAATATTTAAAGTAGAGCCGCGGAGATAGCTCGTCTAATGCACCATTAGCCTCGAAGCGCGTATTTGGTGAGCTTTACTTTGGATTTTGCCGTCCTGGAGACACTGAATATTTATAATATATTATATAATTTTTTATATCAACTTGGTCATTAATTGCTTTTTTTTCAGCTTCATACAATACCCCGCATATGGCAAGGGCAGAGGAAACCTATAGTCCAAGGTCCCAGAGCTGCCAGACCTAAGTCATTTTAGCAAAGCTGAAATTTTGAGGACTATTACTCTAGTATGTATTAAAGACAGTATACCTACTCACTAGCTTGAAAGTGGGGACCTTTAAGAGGTAGCGCCAAATAACGGTATATCTCTGTCTAGAAAGATGATTGAGCCACCGAATTGGTCTGGTTGCTTATGAGGAGTCTTAAAATAGTCCGTAAATATTATATTTCAAATTAATGCTTGATAGCTTAACGTCATTTGCCCCAATTTTTAACAAACTTTGGGACGTCTGGCAGGAGTAAAGGACATCGTAAAGGGTTTGATTCCCACTCGAGGGAATAAAATAGAGGGAATAAATAGGTTCCCAAGTACCCTCCGCATACTCTGCTGTGTGCGTAAAGCTAAAAATAATGTGCGAAGAAAGTACGTTAGTGCTTATTTATTAAGGTAAACGTTTCGATGGCGTTTATTATTCCCAGTCCCGGTGGGTTACATCGAAATGATTGACGTTAGATAAATAGCCTCCATAAATAAGAGAAACGCGACTGGTTATGAGTTTCATCCCCACTCTAGGAAACCAAATATTTAATGTTTTCATTTATTCTCTCTGGTGTCCAGGGAAAGCGCGGCGTTGAGTTCCGCTATTCAACTCATAATGCTTTCAGAATTCAGCCGTAAAAAAAGAAACGGAGTGTCTTAACACAAGATTGTATTGGGTATCTATTTAAAAAATAGTAAATTATCACATCAATTTCTGAACTCTACAACATGGTAATAATCTAAGCGTTACCTAAATATTAAAATAGTAATTTTTTTCATACAAATATGTATAAAAATGTACAGTATATACATACAGTACTCATACATTAAATATTTATAAAATATACAAAAATTGAGTACAACAAGCAACTTAACAAACAGTTAAGTGAAAAGTAACATAAAGTTGGTCTAACTGAGCCGGCAGTCGCGCCCGAGGACCCCACCGCAACAAATTATTAACTTTGAAATAAATTAACTCATGGCTTAAGCGTTTTACTTTATGTTTCTTTTATAAAATGACTTCCTCTTGCGTTGATTATGTTTGACACGATTCGAAATGCAAATCAAGTCTTGATTTCGTCGTCAGTCATTGCCAATGTTATATTGTTTTGTATTATAATTAACAACAATTTTGTCCGACCTTTTAGATATATTAATAAAATTTAAAAAAACAGCTTCACGCTGTATCTCGCACGCAGAAGGGTAGGCAGAGGGAACCTAGTGTTAAGACACTTCGTTTCCCACTTGCCGCTGAATTTTGGAGGTGGCTGAACTTAACGCCGCGCTTTGCCTCAGCAACAGAGCGAATATATAGAAATATAAATTAAAATACCACCAGTCGATTTTACAGTCACACTTTATGTCCCTGCGCCATGACTGGCCTTAATTGTATATTATATTGTTTTGTATAATAATTTGTGGTAAGAGTACCTGCTCAACGTCAAAATACAAAAATATTTTGGAAACACATAATGTTCGAAGTTGATTCGAACCCACAACCATCGCGTACCTTCACTTCATCTTCTTTTCATCTTATTTGGTGCAACATGTAAACCGGTCAAGTGTGAGTTGCATTCACATGTCAATTTCAAGATTGTGTGTCAACAGGAAGTTGTCATTTTGAGGAACTCTAAACTAAAGAACCCTTAACTAGAGTCATAGAAGAGTTATACGGAATCCTATAATAAGAGATTAAGTGTGTCTATCTGTCCGTCCATAACTTTTACTTATGAACCGTGATAGGTAAGTCTACCGTTCTCGTAAGCACAAATAATGCTCACTGGGATAGTGACTGACTGTAAAGATGATAGCTGATTAAAATTAATTCCATTTCTACCCTCTGGGGAGACAAACGATACCGTTGAGTTACGCCTTGAAATCGGGCTGAAAGTAATGAATTCCTTCTGGAAAATTTCCTGCTGAGTTTAGGCGTATCTAGAAATATTTCACAACGGGGCTTAATCTTTTTTGTGTAGAGATTTTATTTTCAGGCTTAAGTTTTTGTTACTAGTAATAAGGATGTATTGCATTCTCGGCGAAATAAAAAATAAGGATATATCAGAGGCAGTATCTAGTATAATGAATATAATGACCACCAAAAGCATAACCACAGCGTGCGGGGCGGGACCCACCCGTGAATGTGGCGTAAATGAAATGCAAGCAATATACCGAAATGTAGAGCTACTTACATTCGAATACCCGCATACACCGAATACGTAGCGACCACGACCACTAATGCTCTCGTTACTGCAACGTTTGCTCTAACTGCATGTTAAATATGTACTAAATATGATGTTATGAAATTGAGCCGCCGCTGCCGCAACTGCGTTATCCTATTTTTAAAATAACTTAAAAGGATACGTGAAAAGTCCATTAGAATTGTAAAAAATATTCATAATAGTATTACTTTCTGGCGCACAGAGGATGAGAGAGTGATTTGCCACTCCTTTCGAGCACCACGGACTATTGTAAGTATTTGAAAGGTTGGGATCAAAGAAAATGTAATACATCTGAATATTTACAAAATAATAATCAAAAAAATGTTTCTATATCACATATTTATTTGTGTTCTTAAATTGAAAATTATATGTTATTAATTATTAATCAAATAATGACTCTCCGCCGTTCAACACGCTTTATCAGAATTAGTGGATAAAATTAAGGTGAGGGTGGGGAATGGAATATCTTATCACTAGGTTACCTCAGTTGTTCCTACTATAAACGAGAAACAGCGAGAATCAAAAAAAATAAGGCTCTATGCCTTTATATACTCGTATATGATTTTATTGATATCGTTATGCATTTTCTACATTTTATGAAGTTTTTTAACAAGCAGTCTTAATTTTTTATGTTAATGACATTGATAACAAATGAGCCATCGTGGCGCATGAGCACAAGGGTGTGACAGTAACGTGATGATTGTGGGTTTGATCCCCACTCGATACTTGACGAAATATTTTCTTTATATTTTCGTTGCTTCGTTCTGGTATCGAGGCAAAAGCGCGGCGTTGAGTTCCGCCGCTCAACACGCAAGGCCTCCAAAATTTTGCGGAAAGTGAGGAACGGAGTATGTTAACACGATATTCCTTCTGCCTACCCTGCTGTGTGTAGGATACAGCGGAAGCTGATTTTTTATTTAATTTATCAAATAAGCAATTTTCGTAAAAAAAATGACAAAGTTATTATATTTTTTTATTTAACAGAAATGATAAAATATTTTCACCAAAGTTTCTGTACAGTGCGTAGGACGCCGCCCAGCCATGTAGTACAATAATGTTCCTTCCTCTTAATGCTGAGGTCGGTGTTTTAAAACCGAGTGCCTTTTAGTTGGCGATTGTGTAGCTACCCACGCCTCGGTTGTCACCCACGTCTTTCATTTCAATATAGAATAAGTTTCTTTGTCATAAATTCTACCTATAATAAATAGTATATTTATAATTGGATTTTAGGGTTCCGTACCTTTTAAAGGAAAAAAGGAACCCTTATAAGAGCACTTTGTTATCCGTATGCTTGTTTATAAAGACCCTTTATCTCAAGAACGCTTGGAAATACTTAGATCTACGGCCCCATGATTTCCTGAAAAAAAAAACTGTATTTACTTAAAAAATAGATATGGGCGTTTATTTAGTAATAAAATGCGTATTCGACACTATTAAATACACTACCTAGAATTATGAAATTTCGTAGCCAGCACTTCATTATAGAAAAAGCTCAAAACCGCCAATTTCGGAACCCCTGGTGGGCGAGTCCGACTTGCCCTTGCCCGGTTTTTTTGCTTGAGGCTATATTCTGTATGTCCAGGGTAAGCAGAGGTAACCTAGTATTTAGTGTGCGCCAAATTAATATTACGTTTTCAGTGGCGGAAATCAACGACGCGGCTTTCCTCGACACCAGAGCGAAGAAATGAAAGTAATAATTATTCCGTTTTCTCGAGCGGAAATCGAATGCACAACCTGTCGCATCTACAGTCGCACGTTTATGCCCTGCACCACAACTGGCTTCTATAATATATTTTTTAAATTTTCTAATAGGTTAGATTTGGTTGTAAGTCCAATATTCTTTTTACTGTACATAAAATACAAATAAGGTACTTATCAAATAAAACTATACACCTACACCAAGATATATCCAACGCTAGTGGAACTGCAGCCGTGAGTAGAACGTACTATTAATATTAGTCCCACAGCGAGTTAGAGCTAGACAGAGTGTAAATGATTCAGATTTCGTAGTAAGTAACTCCTGTAAGGTCATGGCGCTCTCTGCACGTCGTGAATAAGGTATGAGGCGTTGAATATTTCTACGTTTCTAAAGATCAACACCTAGCCCCTGAAATGAAACTTTAGCGGTGCATATGGGCTGTAAATAATGAAGTCGGTTTTTTTTCTTTTATGTGAAAGAATTTTGAAACTTTTTATATAACTACTTATTTTAAAAAAAAACAGATTCGCACTTCATTCTGGTTAACGAGATGAGCAGAAGGAACCAAGGGTTAAAGCACTTTGTGTAAAGTGGCGGAACTCAACGCCGTGCGTTGTCTATCAGAGGGGCGTAATGAAAGCTTAATATAATTGACTCCCCAGTCTTCCCATTTACAACACGACTAAATCAATGCTTATGTAATATATTTCTCTATATTTATGATTTTTCACGTTTTTAACTCATTGTGATATATAATGCATTGGGTGGTACTTTTTTAGCTTGATCTTTGGGAAAGCGCTTGAATTTTAAATTTGAAGAAGAAGGAACCCATTTGCAGGTTAACATACAAAAACATATTTTCAAATATATAATAAATCTTACATATTATACTCGCATACAAATTTTTAAGTGTCCTTGTCAAGAACCTAATTCATAAATCCGTTGTAACAACCGATTTAAACCAGGTGCAATGAATCATGGCATAAAATACATTAAATGTATGCTCATCTCCTACTTCCTTTACAGGATCGATCTCTGTGATTTAACGCTGTGACGCATATTACGGCGGACGCACTCAGCCGGCAAATAAGGAATATAAATATATCTTAGTTCTACACTTCACTTAACACTGATGACGATGTTGGAGCTCCGTCATTTTCTTTATTACGCAGTTTTCACGTCGTAAATCTGTTTAGTAATATCAATAATAATATAGTTGAGGCCGTCGCGGCGTAGAGGCACAAGCGTATGATTGTAACGCCATGTTTGTGGGTTTGATTCTCACTTGGGGGAATGAATTTATTAATATTTCCATTTCTTTGCTTCAGTAGGCAAACTCCAAGGCATTAGTGAAGAACGGAGTGTTTTAACACTAGGTTACTTCTGCCTACCCCGCTATATGCGGCATACAACGTGAAGATATAGAAGAACAGAAATACTATAATCACTATATGATCTTTATATGCATTTTAGATTTTTTTATTTCACTGTTTTCATAAGTATGTGTGTATGTAGGAGTCGCATGATATGGAGATACACAATGGGCAAGGAGGACGTAAGTACAAAAGTACATTCCACACTCCACTACAAAGACTTCGTTGGCTAAGCATCTCGTAACCTACATAGCATACAGAACGTTTTTAAGTCCTAAGCATCCTTAGTTTTTTTAAAATATACCCAGTTATACATCAATTCTATAAAAGACTAATAAAAAATTGTAGCCGTTTATTTATGTAATAAATTAGAGTGGTGACAAAAAAAGTGATAGAATGCGAATGCAGGATAGCTACCACCTAATATAATAAGTAAATTATACCATTGATTTTGAAACACCGGCTGACGGCTCTTCTCAGCAGAACTGCCTTCGGAACCGGTGGTAGCTTTTTGTTTATATGTTCATTTGGTGATTGAAAAGTGCTTATATGAAATGTGAATGAATGTGAATTTGAATTTGTATGATTTTTAATCTGTCTGTTTGTAAACGCACATTCTCGGAAAGATTAGAAGGAGGAATGATTTTTTATTGTTTATCCATTAGCCCTTGGCATAATTTAGACTATAATTCATTCGAAGATTATGACGCCTGATGTGGAACCATAGCTGTCCAAGAAATAATATAATTCTGCCGTATGAGCCTTTCCCAATGACAATATAATTAAGGATCTGAAATATCTGAGTAAAATCAGAAAGATATCCAAATCCAATTAAAAGTTAATATATATGATACAAAAAAAAACAATATTTATACTTCCTATGTTCTATTAAAACTAATAATATAATTGGCGACGTCAGTCTTGACGCAGGGGGGTGGCAACTCGACAGGTTGTGGCTTTGATTCCCATTCAAGGAAATGAAATATTTAATATTTTTATTTGCGGTGTTGAGTTCCGCAACACAACTTGTAACATCTCCAAAGCTCGGCAGAGAGTTGGGTGCGGAGCGTCTTAACGCTAGACTCCCTCTGCACACCCAGTTACATTAAGGATGCCGAATCCCTGAAGCTGAAAAAATATATAATAAAA
>DWGR01004575.1:0-11043 GCA_018247715.1 Heliconius burneyi
AAAAATAATATTAATTATTTATATTCTTTCTATTTAGATTCTAATTGACAAATTCTTTCAGTGACAGATAGTCTAATTGAAAAATACTATTAGATGTTATTAGTTTTCTTATAAGCCATTATACTTACCGGCAGGTCTACTGCCATTACCTAAAATGTGTATAGTACATAATTCTTAGTAATTTTTAGAAATAAAATTTAAATAAACAATTTCATATTCTTAATATTTATATTAATAAAAGATTATAATAATATTAATATTTTTACCACTTATCAATTTTATCCATGATTTATAAAGTTAACTTGAATTGACTACACAATAAAAGTGTTACTTTTGTAGGTTCCAGATCCTATTGCAAAAAGAAATCATGTCAAGCCAGTGGGTTCAAAACCATCAGATTTGTCAAAATTTACAAAACAAAGACAACTTGTAAAAGGAGTCTTAGAAAGAAAAGTTGAACACACAAAAATTAATAAAAGACTTGCTGCAGCTAGGAAAAAGAAATCGAAAACTATAAGGCAGACCTTTGATAAGAACATATGGGGGGGAGATGGTAAGAGAATAAGATTTTAGAAAAGATACAAATTTTTAGCTCTCATTTATTTTCCAAATAGCAGTATAGGTAGATGAAACTTAGTGTTACTTACACACTATCCACTTTTTAAGACTTTACATGCACAGTGGTGGAACTCAATGTTGCCTGTTTGTCTGCCAGAGTACGGAAATGAAAATAACTTCATTATGATCATTTCCCTTAGTGGTTATCAAACTAGAACTGCCTTTGCATTTGCAGTTAGATGATGTCACTGTACCATAATGGCTTTGATATATTATATTATATAGCACATAATCTTACTAAAGTATAGGTGAAAACAAAAAAATGTATTTTATTATTGTTTTATTTATATTTATTTGAGTACCACAAAATCAAAAAAGTTCTTTCTTCCTATTAAAAATTAACAAATACCAATAAATCAAAAGTTTTTATTATAATTTCAGAAACAGAAGCTAAAGGTATTCCAAAAACATTATGTGATGATTTCATATCACCTGAAGCACAATTACACAATGTGCCTACATTGAAAAGGTTAAGGCCTAGGCCCCCACCACCAGAAATGGTGGTTAAAAGGAAAGCTGTGGAACTGCCACACCCTGGTGTCAGTTACAATCCTTCATTCCAGGTATGTATTGACATATCTATATAATGGCTTTTCCTTTAATACTAAGAGTGTTTAGTATTAAGATACATCAGAAAATTGTATGCAGATAATATTTCCATTTTTATAAAAATAATTAAGACTAATTATGAAGAACAATGATAAGCTTTTCTTTATTATCATGCTGCAATTTCCTTCTCTGAGGCAATGTGCATTGAGTAGTGGAAGTCAATGGCATGCCAGGCCTTGTTACCATCTTGTCATTCCTTGAGGGGATATGGAACTCACAAACTCTCACATTAAGTCTCACTCTTGTGCCTCTGTGCCATGAGAAGCATCCAAATAAAAGGACTGAATTATAACAATAAAAAATAATAAGATTTTATTCACAACTGTTTATAAAAAAATATTTATTGCAAAGTACATATATATGTATTTGTAGTATATATCCTAAAACTACTCTGTTTATTAATAATTTCGAGTAAAAACCTTATGTCAATGTTTTACTAGGAACATCAAGAACTACTCCAAGAAGTTGTTCAGCATGAAGAGAAAATTATGAAACATGAAGCGCACTTGCACAGAGTTACTACTGGAATGTTCAAAAAAGTCACTCAACAGGAGAAAGAAGTATGTTTATCATATATATTTTTTCTTTACCTTCTTTTTTTAGGATTCCTCAAAAGGTAAAAACGGAAACTATATAGGATGACTTACTTGTCTGTCTGCCCATTTGTAAAGGTCACGAAAGAAAAAAAATATCTGGAGATCACATAGAGGTTAGATACCTCTATGCGATCTCGAGATATCTCAAATTAATTTCAATTTTTTAAATTGGTGGTTTCTTGAGCATAAAATATCAAGCTATAATGCAGTCAAAGATAGTGTATAATGCAATCAAAGATGGTGTGTAATCAAAGAATGATAGTAAAAAAAATTATGTGTAGTGTTTTCTGCATTGTGAATAAAATTCGCCGCATAATCATAACCTTTGCCTCGACTGCCATTCGAGGTACAGTTATGAAATCTTGTACAAAGTAAAAATTTACAATATAAATAAAGGAACAACTACGAAAAGTGTACATTTATGAACATTTTATAGTAAAAAATCAATACAAACTTATATCTTTACTTCATTTCATACGAAATGAGTGCATATGCCTGCAAACTTAAATTTATCAACACTATAAGTATTATAAGTTGTACTATAACTACTATAAGTATTAAAAATTATTATAAGTAAGAAGCCTTGGTGTGTGAGTCCAACTCACACTTCACTGGTCTTTTAGTTTTATATGGGTATATTGTAGATAGAACTGTTGGCAGAGACAACCCATTGACACTTTGTTTTCCACTTTTCAAGCAAATTCGAGAAATTACATGAAGTTACAGATTCAATGTTGTGTTTTGTCATATCAGACTTCAGAAATCTTAATAGTTATATTATTACATATTTATATTTATTATATATAATATAATATTACGTATTTAATTCACCTCTGAAAAGATGCTTCTAATTATGTAGCCCATATGGTTTTCTTGTATGCTTATATTTTTTATTGTCATTATATGTTATATCAGGTGAAGATTTGAATCATAACAATATATAAATGTTAAGAATTTTTAATAAATTATTTTTGTGTAATTAACTTTAAAGATCATTATAATGTTGATATAACTTTTAATTTCCAGAACCAATGGCGAGAAGAAATGAGTGCCGGCCTCCCCACTCCCTACAACCCCTCAACTGACCCTGAACCTGTGACTTCCGACAATGAATACAAAGCAATCAACCCTCCAGTACTGAATAAGAAGAAAGATCACAAGGCGAGGAGAAAGCAGAAGGAACAATTGGTAGAGAAGGAAAGACTTAAACGAGAGAAGATTAATAAGAAGAAAATTACTGATTTGTATAAGTTAGTATCGTGATTTATAAGCATCGTCAAATATCAGTAAAACTAATAATCATATTATGATTAAGAACTTTATTGATAGTAAATTTATTTTGGTTAATTTTATTGAGTATAGAAATTTGTAATATTTTTGACGTGGTAATATTAAATAAGAATCAAATCGCTTCACGGTTTTTCCCAGATATTGCAACGGGCAGAGATTACTACCCTATTTATTATTAGTAATAGAACTCTGCCGTGCGTTGTTAGAAGTTGCTCATTTTTATCGTGAATTTATATATTTTCTAGTCAAATAAAAAAAAATATGATACTTAATATATCTTACATTTCATACTTTAACAAATATGGTTACAGATTACGCAAAATCCAAGCATCTCTCACGAGGAAAGAAATTAAAAATGCAGAACTGCGTGTAAAAAGGGAAACTAAGAAGAAAGAGATAAAAGAGAAATCTCTTCCCGCGCTCAACGCTCATAAGCCACCAGTCAAGGAGCCGGAGTTCCTTGACCCCTCTAAGTTGACTGGTGATCTAAGGAGCTTGGAAGGAAATGGTAAGTGACCCACTATTATATTATCGCTGTATGTTATTAGGGTTATGTGTTAAAGGAAGATCTGCGAACAATATACAAGGAAAATAGTTAGAAAATAGAGATGAAAAAACAATATCCTTATCTATCTGAAAGTTGACTGGTGATGTGATAAGGAAAATGGCAGATGCTTTAGCTCTCTGTTGTTTGTTTTTAGATTATTTTAGTAATCTTATGTGTATATTTTTTAACTTTACACTTTCCGTATATATTGAGGTAGGCAGAGGAGACCTAGTGTTGAGATACTGTTCCCAATGCAAACAAAAATATACAACTCAACGCTCTTGTCGAACTCAAAACTATCGCGTTTACAATAAAAAAACATCTCCAAGAAAAAAATCCTTAAAATACAATACAATAGCGCGGAATACATTCAAGAAGGTTTACTAATAGTCTTACCTTGACCACGGACTTCTGCAAAGTGTACGAAGTATCGGGTTTCTAAAAATGTAATCATCAAAATATACGCCATTAATCCGGTTAAAATAGTTATGTTTAATATGTGTAATAATCGTGAAAGCAAAGAACTTATTATGTCCTGTAATTACTTTTGCATTTAAGACAGTATAGATATCGTATCATTTTTGCAATAGCAATAAAATACATATCATGCAACCTTACATATACAAATTTTCGCCCCTATAGCCAATCTTCTTCGCGATCGCTACGAGTCCCTCCAGCGGCGTGGTGCCCTAGCAGCATCCAAGATCATGATGAAGAAGAAGAGGAAACTCAAGAGTTACTTTAAAGCAGGACACAAGGTCACCGATCAGGATGTTCAGAAATTTGTTCAGAGGTCCACTGGGAAAAAGTAATGAAGGGGAAGTAGGGAAGAGGGGAAGGGAGTAGTGTTTATACACTTTGTTATAAATAATAATAAACATTTCTATTAACTGAGTGTTTTTATTTCTCAAGAGTTACTTTAAAGTTGGCTACGAGGTCATCAATCAGGATGTCTAGAACTTTATTAAGATTGCTGCTGGCGAGAAGTCAGAGGACAGTGCGGGGGGGGGGCAATATAGTGTTGATGCTCTAATAATTTAATTACAATTAATGTTTTTTTTTAAAGTGATCATTTAGTTTTTGAGCTATGATGTATGTCGAATAGCTAAGAGTGTTTTTATGATTGGCATATCTTTGATTATTTAGACATACTTAGTTAATTTAATTAGAAAAATGAGATAAATAAAAAAGTCGTAAGCTTATATATACGTTACTTACTAATAAATAATAGCGTTAAGTGCCATCATTAAATACGAATAAAATATTCATATTAATAATTATTATCTAAGTTCTCCTTTAAGATAGAAAAAAAGAACAAATCAAAAGATTTTATGAAAAAGTTTATTGTATAAAAATAATCTTAAAATACATCTAATTTAACCCTTAGCAATATATTACAAGTCGATTGGCAATGTCGAAGCTATAATAGGTAACTATATCCCAAATAGTCTATGCTTATGTCTAATTAGAATACTAAAAGGCAAGTGATATTATACAATATTAAACAAATAAATAAAAAAATTAGACCACCTATAAAGAATCTGGTGTAATATTATACAAAAGGCCTATAATATAGGGATAAACATACATACATAAATACTCGTAATATTAAGTTACGTATATATAATACATTAATATTTTAAAAGTAACAAATGAGTTTCTCATCGCAAAGATAAATTTTGTCCCAGGTAGAAATTGAACCTACTACATACATAAAATAATAAATTAGAGGGATTTTATGAAATTTCGTATGAAAATAAGCGCAGTCGTGAATATTATCTACAAATGAAGTTTATATCTAGGGTTCGTTCGATATTGAGCATTTTTGAGTAAAATTTTATAGTTCAGTTATTTAACTATTGGTGCTTCGAGTGCACTTGAATTTTTTTTTTTTTATATATTTTCTCGACCAAGCTCGATTAAATAAATACAAATTTTCGGACGTCATTTGAAGAGCTACTTCTAAATAACTTAACATTAAAAAATTATTTTACGAATAGCCTAATTATAACAATACGAATCTTAAATTTTAATAGTCTTATTTGGGAAGTAACGAACCCTAATTATAAATAAATATTATATTCTTCTAATCATCCCCATCTTGCTGCGATTGTGTAAAGAGATCTTAATAATTCTAACGCGCGAGTATCAGATTGGACTTTTAGTTCTCCTTGAGGCGCAATTCTTGCTTCTGCAACAAGCCGGTCTGGTACCGTTGTCCTAAAATGCTCTGTTTCAGTGGTCTTAGCCACGTATTTCCTACCTCCTCTAGGGCTTGGAGTAGTTCTTACTGTAGTAGTTACTTCATATTGCGTGGTTTCTTCTGTTTGCAGACTTTCTGTTGTAGTTGGTGTGTTTGATAAAGCATTAATCGCTTCAGCTTCAATATTGAGATTTTTAGCTCGTCTTAAAACTGGCGTTCGGTCAGATCGACGCTGGTATTCTGTTGTCTTTAGAACCTCGATATCAGACGCTGTGGGTGGAGCATCGGGTAAATCGTCATCTTTAGCAATATCTTCCATATCTTTCTGAGAAACCGCCATTAAAGCTTCAAGTAAGGCTTTTTTGGACGCCTCAGCTGTTGAATTGTGATCGTCGTCACAAGTTTGCACTAATAACAATATCAAACGCTTTACAGTTTTTGATTTCGTTTTCTTCATTACGTTCATTAATTTTTGAGTCGTAGTGGCATTCATACCTCCCATCATTTCTTTAGCTTTCTCGACAATTGTGTCAGTTACTGTTGATATATCCAATGCCGGTTCCGTGGATGTGGGGTCCCCGAGAATTTTACCAGATCTTTCGTTTTGCTTGTCATTAGTAGTGATTTCTATATTCACAGTTGATGAGAAAACAGGCTCATTGGTTGTTAAATAAGATGATTGTGTTGTTGCAGTGTCGAGTGCCCAGGTGTTGGTTTGTTGAGCAATTTCTGACACACCCTGTTCTGGTCCTGTGGGGCTAAGACCGTCGTTCAATGTAATTGGATCAAGTATTGTACTTTGCCAATTTCCGAAAGTAGTCTGCCATTGAAAGTCATTCGTTGACTTCTCACTATCTGGAGATGTAAATATATTGCCTATTAGGGGACTGGCTGTTGTTAATATTTCTGTTTGTTCACGAATTGTAGTTGTCGCTTGAGTGGTAGTTTGTGCAGTTGTTGTATCTACCGTAGATTGAGTAGGGGCTTCTAAATCTTCTGAAGGTCTCTGTATCGATTTCTTATCATCGTGTTTTAATTGTTTTCCATGGCGTAAACTATTTGACTGAGGAGAAACGAAAGATTGACTGTGAGCTCTTTGTAATTCTTCTTCGTTTTCTAATTCTATACTATCAGTTTCTGTGAAATAAACAGGAGTTGTACTGAGGAAAGTGTTCGTAGGTTTTATTTTCTTGCTCTCGAATCTCTGATGGGAGTTTGTAATGGGTGATAATGTCGACTCAATAACATCTAGACCCCACGCTGTAGGAACTGTTGTAATTTCTGATATCTCATTAAACGGTGTTATCTCTGAGGGATTAGAAAATTTACCAAAAGTCGAGAATTTGTTACCTAGGTTTCCTTGCCTGAATAAGAAATTATTATCTGTAGTAGATGTGACTTCACTATGTGCATTTGTTCCTAAGGTGTTTGTTTTGAAGCTACCAGTATTTGTAAATGGGAACAGGGTGGAATAAATATCTCTGGTAGTAGGAGCAGTAGTGTAAGAAGCAGAAATTCTTCCACAACATCTATATGGGCTTCGGGGTGTCGTTGGAGTTGAAAACGATGTAGATACAATTTCAGTCACTGGTCTAATAGTAGTACTTGCTTCTTGAATTGTTGTTGGATAGTCATTAATAATATTCAAAGCTTTACTTCCTCTTATAGAATTTTGTGAATCTCTTATCTTATGATCGTCAGAGAAGCCCAGTATCTCTTGGTCTTCTTCATTAACTGTTGTTGTTGGCTCAGTATTAAACGTCTCTTCTGTTGTTGTCACCACATCCGCAAACGATGGATGTGTTGGCCTTATATCAGATAAGACTTTTCTAAACTGAACCGGATCTTGAAGATAAGCAGAGAGAGCGTGGGTAAACACTTGAGCAAGTTCTCTTATTTGTGGAGATGTTGCTAACGGGCCTTGACTCATTTGTGCTGTTAAATCTTCAGCCAATTCATTATAGGTACCATTAGGGTCTAATTTAATATCTTCCAATAAATCGTCGTTATTATTACTTTGTCCAAATAGACTTCCATATTTTGATATTGTTTGAGGACTAAACAAAGCTGGCAAATTTTGATCTATAGATCCATATTCATTGTTAACACTGGTAGTAGTTTCGCTCTCTTCAGGAGGAGGAGTGGTGGATAAATTATCTAAAGCTGTTGCGTAGTAAATTGCCAAAGATTGTAAAGTCTTAGGGCTTAACGATTGGTGATCAGACTTGTTGGATTGATTTTTGAAATATTTTTCTGTACTACTTAAAGTAGGTTCCAAGGTTTCCAAGGTTTCGAAATTTAATTTCCTCATTAACCTCTCCCGTCGCTGTTGATAAGTTTCGTCTGTTGTTGGTTGATTTAGGTTCGAAGCTAAATATGTTTCATCTGCGGTTGTCTTAGATAGTTTGTCATAAATTGCGCCCTCTGGAATTTTAGTCACAGACTCAAAAGTATCTCTTGTGTTCACTGTAGCACTATTTTCTATATTTGATTGACTTTCAAATTTATCACTTCGAGCAGTAGCTTCAATAATCTTATCAGTTGTCACTGAAATTGTCTTATTCTTTTCCTTTTCTAGAAAATCTCTTAGTAAGGATACTCCTGGCCTGGTGTAAGGTTCACGTCTTTCATTAGTCGTGCTTGTATAGCTTTTAGTGTAAGGAACTAAAGTTTGTCTTTTTGTAGTTGCTTCTTGTAAGTATTGTGCTGCTTGTCTCGTTTGAATATCATATAATGTTGTTAACGTTGGATTATTTATTTTCGTAGCCTTTGAACTCTGATTGGGTGTGTAAACCGGATATGGTCTGAAATTTTTGCTATTATATTCTTGTAAGAACTGTCTATTCTGATTTTGAGCAAAAGAAGCTGTTTCTGCTGCAACTTGCATTTCTCTTAAGCTATTGTGGTCATAAACAGGGATAGTAGTTTTGTGAGTAGAGCTGTCAAAGATGGGCAAAGTTGTTTTTGCGGGACCGTTTCCGAAATTATTGGAAATAAGCTGCACTAAATTCTTTCTTCTGTTTTCAAAAGCAGTGATTGTCTGCGCTCTCTGTGTTGGGTTCACTTCAAACAGAGCTTGGTAGCTTCTTGCAGTTGGCTTGCCATTTAGTCCCTCCGAGGGAGGACTGTCCGTTTGAAGCTTTTGCCTGTGTCTCAAAAATCTTTCAGTAGTAGTGGGAATATTAACAGGTGCTCTTCTGGATTCTGAACGAACATTGGTATCTGTACCGATGTGTTGAAGATCAGGATTTTTTAGATTATGGCTGACCTTTTGTGATTTCTTTTGTTCATTAGAGTAGTATTCCACACTGGACTCATACAGGGCGGGAGCAGACGCGCAGTCCACCTTGAACCACCAATCACAGATGAGATGCGACTGACTGAAGATGGTGCCGTTTGGACATAAGAAGGAGATCTTGCGTGACGTGTCACATATATGGAACACCTGGAAATTAATTATTAAAGTCAATGATTTTCGATTAGTTTGAATTGTTTTGAAATACCTAATTATACAGGTATTCCAAAACATACACTCACAGAAATATCACATACTACCACAGAAGGCGATCAGCTACAATATATATTGACCAGCTTCGCTATAATTAGATTATTATATTGATTTTAACTAAGTGTGACAGTTGTGGGTATCGATTTCACTGGTAACAAGACAAAACGCCACGTTCATTTCCCCCTTGCAAGCTGCGTGAGCCGCACTAATATTTACTAACTAGCTGACCCGGCGAACTTCGTACCGCCTAACAGTCATTCTTTTTCAAATATAAACTTTTTGAAAACGTTAAATACTTATATCTTTTGATAGAGTGAAGCAATATAAAAACTAAAATTACAATGAAATAAAAATTAAGACCTTTGAGTTACTTGCAATTTTTTTGTATAAAAGTTGCTTAAATTTGTTGTGTACTTTTTACGTGATACGTGTTCACATAAACAGGCAAAAAATCTAAAAATGCTGGAAATGGATTCTGTTATTTATCCTTTAACACTGTGGCATTTTTTTTTACATATTTTCAATGTAAAGAAACGACTTTTCTACAGATTTATTATGAATGAAGTGAATAATTAATATATTAATAAGAATAATCAATATACCTGGCAGTCGGTCTCCAGGTCAGCGTAGTATCCAGTAGGCACGTTCTTGCAATTGAAGCCAGTGCTCGGTATGTTGGGTAACGCCGGGAAGTCCACGCCAACTCTGCCAATTACACCTATAAGAAAAGAAATTAAAATATTTAATTATAATATCTTCCAGCTGCCCGAGTAAGTGATAGTCAATTTTTTTTTGTCTCCAACTGTACTTCCTCTATACAGATATATTATACTTCCGGAGTATAATATATCTATATAGCAGAGTGGGCAAAAGGAACCTTGAAACCTAGTGTTATGACACTTTTCGTCGAATTCTGGAGGCATTACGTGTTGAATTGCGGAATTCAACGCCGCGCTTTACCATATTTCCGCCAGTGGAAATCGAGCTCACAGCCTATCGCATTTACAGTCGCACGCTTGTGCCCCTTTAAATAGGACTATATAACAGAAAAATATTTTTCCAATAGAACAAGTAGTTTTCGAGATTAACGCATTAAATATTAGTATAGAGGTATAGATAAATAACCTCAACTTTTCTAATGACCAATCGTGCAGGGGCAAAAAGTGTGACTGTAAAACCGACTGGTTGTGGGTTCGCTCCCCACTCGAGGAGATAAAATAATAATTTAAATTTATATTTCCATTTTTTCGCTCTGGTGTCGAGGCAAAGCGCGGCGTTAAGTTCTGCCACTCAACACGTAATGCCTCCAGAATTCAGCAGAAAGTGGGGAATGGAGTGTCTTAACATTAGGTTCCCTCTGCCTACCCTGCTCAGTGCGGAAAACAGCGTGAAGCTGATTTGATGATTTATTTTCTAACGACAAAAATCTAAAATATCAAATTTACATGATTGTCAATAGCATTTATACCTTTAGGTACAGGTAGGTATACTAAATGTTACCTAAATCATTAATTACCACTAACCAACACTCATATCTCCACTATCAAGCACTAATAATCACTAAAGGACACTATGAATAGAAACCTAATGGCATTATACAAATGACATTAGAAAATCGTATCGTATTGAAGTAACGTATTCGACAACAATCTCGGCGTGTTCCTGTTCCTGC
>DWGR01004576.1:0-11043 GCA_018247715.1 Heliconius burneyi
TAAATTATTACCCTTGGTAAGTCAAACTGCTTTGAATTCTATTAAAAAAACAAGCAATGTCTCGAAGGCCGTATGAGGCCACCGTGGCGCAGAGGCACAAACGTACGACTCTATGCGCGTCGATTGTGGGTTCGATTTATACTCAGAAAATTGAATATTTAATATTTTTAATGTCTCGCTCACGTAAAGAGGCTGAACACGGTGTTTAGTTCCACAGCTCAATGCCCAATGTCTCGAGAATTTGTCGGAAAGAAGATAAGCAGAACTTAATGATAGTGTCTTAACACTGTTTTATATTAAGCTGAAAAAAAAGTCTAAAATTAAGCGTAAAGTAAAGAACGGATCGCCTTAACACTAGGGTCTCTGCTTACGACTAAAAACAAAAAACACACTAAGATTCTTAATATTTATGCGTTTTTTATGTTAGGTATATATAAAAGCTAGTTACAATTTAAATGTATTTCTTCATCCAGATCCATATTTAAAAGTGTCATATCAGGGTGAACGAGAAGCAACTTAGAAAACAACTTTTACATAAGCTGCCCTTGCGATTACATTGTAAATAACTATGCACTAGGATAATTTAGCGAATATGTTTAATTCTAGACATATAATAATTCTAATTAACGAATTGAAAAATTATATAATCTAAAAATAAATAAAATATATGCTTTATGTAAAACTTTAATACTGTAGTAGCAATTTCTAAAGAGTTCTTCAAATCCTGGCTCTTCCATCAGACCAGCTCGATAATACAATATTATTGTAATGTCATCTAAGCTACGCTTAAGGACGCTAAATGTGATAGAATTTTTTACGCAGTTTTAGACTAGCGGAAGAAGAAAGAGGTCCTCTAGAATAACATATTATCATAGAATTTAAGACATACATTGTACTAGCTCAATAGTATTTATTCCTGGAAGAAATATAAGTTCTGTAAAAGCCTCGAGGTGTTTGATTTCTTCACATTATTATTAGGACAAGTGATACAAATTCAATTTCATTACATATAATAAGTAAAACCAAATATACATACATGTATTATGTATGGTTAATTTGTTTGAGGTTAGGTATTTCATTAATGTTTTTACGTTACTGCTGTTATATTTTTTTTACTGTTTTTACGTTATATTATTATTGTTCATGTGTACGTTAAATATTTTTTATAGCTTCGCGCTGTATCACGCATGTAGCAGTGTAGGCAGAGGGAAATTAGTGTTGAGACACTCCATTCCCCCCTTTCCATCCAATTTTCGAGACATTGTGCGCGCTTTCCACCTGATTAGAGAAATAAAAATAAGTTACATATAATAATTTTCTGTGGAGGGATCGAACGCACGACTATCGCGTTACAGTCAGACTTCATTCAACCACAACGGTCTCTATTATACTTAGTTTAAAATAAACTCAATGTTAATAAATTTCAAACAGATTTACATACATTTAAAGCATACATACATATAATAATAATTATATATCCAGATTCCTTTATGAGCTGACTGATTTATAGTCCATAAAGACCTCTCCATTCATCTTTGTTACACCTTCACAAGATTCTTATTGCTGTATTAAGGGCAATTGGACTTGCTAATAACTTGTATGGGCGTGTGGTTATTAAGTTTAAAGCTTCACTGATCATTTATTAGAAGCTGAGAGGCTTTCGTGACTGTATAAGCGACGGTTGTAAGTTTGATTTCCAGTTGGGATAATTATCTTAATTTATCATTACCCACATTAGGTTTTCTATGCTTTGTGCAAGATGTTATAGAAATAGATCATTTGGAAATTTTATTTATGGAACTAAGTTAAAAAAGGGAACTAAGTTAATTCCTCCACTTTCCGTCTAATTTTTGAGACATTGTGTGGTGAGTGGCGGAACTCAATGCTGCACTTCGCCATGTTACTAAAGCGAAGCCTTCCTTAGGAAAATAATCAATTTCCCCTAGTGGAAATCGAAGCAAGCAACCGTCATGTTAACTCCAGAACCTTTTTGCATTTTTGCTTATGTTTTTTACAATATGTGTTTCATAAGCTATTTATGAAATACTTAACAAATAAATAGATTTTCTTACACTTTTGGCATAAATTTTGTGTGTAATATATTATATATTTGTTATTCCCTCAAATAATGTAGCGCATAGATATATTTATTTTTCAGTATTTGTTTTCTCAATTTTATAAACACTTTTTTCTTTTATTATAAAAAAATATCTTTACACATGATAAGTCAACAAATGTTCCCCTTCAAAGAAATATTTTCTCTATGTATTTAAAATAGTTGATGCGTGAAAACGTGACGTTGTGTTGACTTCAATTCTATATTACATACACTATTGCTTAAAATTTCTACTAATTATTTAATTTGTACCAATCTAACCCTTAGAGCTTACAACTTAAGGCACATAATTATGAAAGCGCTTTAATGATTTAAGTAGTTGTAGAATTCTCGCTCATAAATTTGTATCGTAAACATGTCACTAATATTTAAACGCAATGAAAGGAAATATTTACGTTTAGCATGTTACTATTATATTTTTTCGATATATCAACGATCTTTCCATCATCGACAATTTTTATCGATATATCGATAACTTTACTATATTTTAGATTTTTTAAAATTACTTATTAAGCAAAATGTCTTAAAAAAATTCTAAAATATCAATAAATATGTATGTACTCGTATGTGTAATTATTGTATTCAGCTTTCTTTTTTCTATCGACATTCCTTTTATTCTTTCTATCTACTAATCGTAACTTTGTGTGTGGAGACTTAGAAGACGTCAAATGGAAAATTCCGTAAATATCGTGCCTGTAGAATTTGAGATCTCTTCTAATACACTACACTCTCTTACCTGTAGTTGAAGTTTTTTTGAAGACATTGTTTCCGTCTATTTTTTTAGACAGTGCGATTTGTTTAACGGAATATATTTTATTCTATTTAAATAATAAATCCGTAGTGTTCCCCCTGCCCTGATACCGGAGGAGAAGGAATACAGCGTGAAGCTAGTAGTAGTAGTAAAAAAAAATAAAATGTCAGTCATAGCACAGGGGCACCATCGGGGGGGCTCAATTGTCACCCGAAGAAATTCTATATTTAATGTTTTTATTTCCCTGTACCGGTAAAGAGCTGCAGCGCAACGCTCCGCCGCTTAAAACGCAATGCTTCCAGAATTTGGTGGTAAGTCGGGAGCTGAAGTGTCTTAATGGGATTTGGTTGCCAGTTTTCCCTACATATACATATCTTGCTAGGTGCGGGATACAGCGTGAAACTCAAAATAATGATAATCATAATTACAGTAGTCACTTCTCTACTACTTTATACGCATAATGCGAATACGAATGCAAAAAATGAATGCTTTTGTACGTTCGATAGCACATAATTTTTCCACCAATGATAACTTACAGCCACTTCACACTTTGCAATTATAATAATTAGAGTGTTGTAGTTGTTTTATGTTAACAAATTACTTTAAAACCTTATATTAAATGTTAAGTACATACCCAGCTATTGCTTACCCTACTAGGGATACTCGTACAGTGTGAATTAGAAAGATTCTTTTTTCAGTATCACGTTTCGCCCACCTCTACGTGGGTAGCCAGAGAAAGTGCTGAGATAATATATTTATCCATCTATTTCGAAGGCATATAATGTGTGTGTGGATGGCGTAACCTAACGCCGTGCCTCTGTGTTTTGATAAAATAATATTATTGCTTAGAATTTCAGTGTATTCCATAGTATTTAACAATTTAACTACGTTTATATGCTTTATCTTTTCAAAATGAAACTTAGATGGAGATTATTTTTTACTTTTGCTGTATCCCGCACGTAGAAAGAGATGCAGACGAAACTTGAAAACCTTGTGCTTAGATACTCTTTTTTATTAAGGCACTTGCGTACCCCACTTTCTACCGGATTCTGAAGGCATTGCGTGTTGAGTGGCGAAACTCAACGCCGCACTCTGCCTCGTTAAGAAAGCGAGGAAATGAAAATATTAAACATTTAATTTTACAGTATCACAGACGCATTTACAGTATCACGCTTGTGCCTCTTCGCCACGACTGTCCTATATATAATAATATTAACAGATGGATTCAATCTGACTGTAGACGTGGCAGTCGTGGGTTCTATTCCCATTCGAAGGAATGAATCTGGCTGCTCAACTAGCAATATCTCGATAATTGGGCGGTGCATTGGGAACGAAGTGTCTTAATACTAAATTCTTTGCCTGCCCTGAAGGAAAAATACATATATGTTGATAACATTATATAACCAAACAAATAACAAACAAAAACAGTAAAATTCAATATTTTAATACGATACATTTAATTTTATAATATACACAGTCCAAACTAAAAACAATAGGTCCGGATAGCGAGTTATCCGTCAGATGTTATTTCACGTGGCTCTGCGCAAATACTCGCCAATTATGTACCTACGTAGTTGGTGCCTAGTGACTGTTGAGTTTGTACGCAGATAGACCAGGTTGGTAGAGTTTCATTGGATTTTTGCTTTGGAAATTGAAAAATATAAGTATTTTTATCTTTTTAGCTTCAAGCTGTATGCCGCTTATAGCGGGGTAAGCAGAGGTAATCTGGTGGAAAGTGTTAAGACACTCTATTTCCGACGTACTGTCCGTATTTAAAAACTTTTTACTGGTTACCAGAGCAGAGCTGACCGTAGTTCTCACGATGCCCATCCCATATCCACAATTGACTTATAACTTCACAATTTTTCGTCTTTATATAGCTGCACGTCTTTTTGAAGTTGATAGATATATCATAGTGGTACGTGATGGTGCAGCATCACAGCGTGTGACTGTAAGCACAAAATTTGTATATTCCAGTCCCATTCAAGGAAATTAATTATTTTACTTTTCTTGCTCTGTTCATTAGGCAAAACCACGGCGTTGAGTTTCGCCACTCAACACGTTTCAAAAATGACTCAGAAAGTGGAGAACGAAGATCTTTACACTGGGTTCCCTCCGTCTACCCTACTTTACGCCGGATACATCCTGAAGCTGTTAATTAATTTATTTATCTTCTTAACCAAGCTTACCATAGACGTTCTATCAAAATGTAGAGGTTGAAATTTTCGAAATGATTTTCTAGAAACATCTCTCTCATAGTCTATGACGGGTATGATTCGAGCTCATGCGATTACGACACCTGTCGCCTTTCCCATGGAATTTATAATTTACCGGATTGCGGGGATCGCTTAATTGTATTCACCGTACACTGTACATTGTATATTGGCGTTTTGTCTACAGATATTATTCGATATTTTGGGAAGTTTTCTGGATAATTATGATTTATGTGTGGTCTAGAGTATTAATAAGAGTGCCTATTGTATGTTTTTGCTTAGGTGGGTAATAACTGTGTTTGATTAACATCAATATTTTATGTCGAAATGAAATGTCTAATTTTAAAATTATTAATATTATAATTAATAAACAGAAGAGGCCGTCGTGGCGCAGCGGCACAAGGGTGTGTAACGCGACAGTTGTGGGTTCGATCCCCACTCGAGGCAGTGAAATATTTATTTACGTTTATATTTTCATTTCTTCGCATTGGTGTCGAAGCAAAGCGCGGCGTTGAGCTCTGCCGCTGAACACGCAATGCCTCCATAATTGGCAGAAAGTGGGGTACGTATTGTCTGAACACTAGATTCCCTCTGCCTACCCTGCTGTGTGCGGGATACAGCTAGAAGCTGATTTATTTTAATAATCAGATCAAATTACGAAAACACAAATACTTTAAAGGTAAACATATCTATCTTAATAAAAGATGCCTAATAACTTCAAAATACTGCTCTCAAAACAAATTTCGATAAAAATAGAGTAAAAGTCGGACGGTCAAATATCCATATAAAATGTTTTCAGTATAATTATTATAATGTATACTCGTATATCTGTTAGACTCCATCACAAACAAAATCTTTATTATAAACCACTGTTAAATAAAACCATTAAACCAATTAGAAATTTAACGCACATTAGTAGTTAACCACTTTATTAATCATTTACTGTATAGCAATCAAAATATTTTTCATTTATTTAAATCATTTCTAAAATTACGTTTGAATGAGTCGGATATTCACAAATACCTACCACCACCTATATGTTTAATGGAATAGCTATGGTGGGCTAGGCAGAGGGAAAGTAGTGCTAAGACACTACTGTTCTCAATTTTCGAGACATTGTCTGTTACGTGGCTGAACCCAACACCAACTTTAGTATAATGCTTAAGCATAATTTTATGTGTATTTTATTTGCTGTTCCGTTTCACTTACATTTAGCTAAACCTAAAATGTCAACAGTAATGTAAAGAAAATTCTCAGTCCATTTTAATCTAAGATATTTTCTGGATATTTAACTTAATAGTATGTTATTATTATATATGAATACATATGCAATATACATATAAAGACCACAGTATCTGTCTGTGTTATTCATTTCACGCATCGTGCTACCAGCAAATCGTTCGTATGCCATTCTGTTGATACAAATTACACTGTTTCATATAAAACAACTTTTGTATAATGCATTTCATGTGACTTCTCTTGCTTTACATACGACTGGCAAAAACTATTTTAATATGGTGATTAATCCAGTCAGTTGTTTCTATATTTTCGAAGGTAAATTTGGTGAAAAGCAGTGTCGATAAAGCAGTAGCATAGAATTGAGACCGCCAAGCGACTGTAAATGATTCCCTCTTGGGGGAATGAAATGTTAAATATATCTATCTACTAGCTCTAGTAATGCAGCGAAGTGCGGCGCGCGTTGAGTTCTACCACTCAACACGCAATGTCTCAAGAATTCGGTGGAAAGTTGGAAACGGCATTGTCTTAAAGTCCATCCCAGGCTCCCGCTGCTTACCTTGCTATGTGCGACACATACGTGAAGCTAATAAAACATAATAAAGGAAAAGAGAAATTAATATTAAGACTTTTTGCTCATATTTGCAGAACAATTGAACGGTGGATCCCGTCGTCACACTTAGTCTTACCATTCGATGGTAATGAAATGATTTTTTTTATTAAAAACAAAACTTATCTCTACTCCCTAATTAGTTTACTAAATTCAATATTTATTAAAAAAACTATTCAATTGTATTTTATATTTACCGATATCTTGTAAATTTTGTTTACTTTACATACATTATATTACAAACATTATAGTTTTTTTTATCTTGATGAAAATCTTGTTATTTAAAATTTTCACATTACAAGTTATTTGTCGATTTAATTAATGATAAAAAGAAAATTGCAAACACAAGAAATAAAAAAGCTAACATCTTCAATAAAAATATATTATAGTTTTATCTGGAATAAAAAAAGTAAAAGATATATTGTAACTCACCTTAACATTTTTTATAATTAAAAAATATGTATAATTTATATACTTCACCCTCACTTAGCAGGTTAGACAGAGGGAATTTGGGAACCCAGTGCTAAGACACTTGCGTTTCTTATTTTTGACTAAATTATAGAGGCATTGCGTTATGAGTGGCGGAACTCAACACAGCGTTTTGCTTCGTTACCAGAGAGAGGAAATTAAAATATCAAATCATCTATTTCTTCAGGTGGGCATCGAGCCTACAACCTGTCGCGTTTACAGTTGCACGAATAGCCTCAACCTACATATTAGTTACATATGTATAAATTTTACTTAAATATAATACAAACTGAAAATCAAACTCACTAGCTTTACAGTGGAAAATGAAACTATCTTATAACAAATACGCTTATGAGCATATGAGTTCATTTCGCACCAATTAGACAAAACCAGGATGCAAGTATATACCTACATTATTTACCCTTTGTTTTCGAGTTATGTAGCCAGCTGTAGCTTCATTTCACGGTTGGGTACCGTCGGGGCAATCATGGGAACGATGTGAGTTTAACAGTACTTTATTTACTAGGTATGTGTAAACTTACATACATACTTACATATATATATATATATATATATATATATATATATATATGAGCTAAGAGAGAAATGCGTAATACATCTGGTGTTTTTTTATTAGGCGCAGACAGTGTTTTATCTCTAGGTTCGGTCTGCTTATCCCGGGAATCACTTATGCTTTTATACGGGAAAAAACACGAAGCTCCTCTTTTCATCATTTTCCCGTATGTTCCACGGGGCAACATCTTTCTGCTTATATATATGCAGGCGGGAGATATTATGTGCTTGCTATCTTTGAGTTAGGATCGACTAAAATATCGTTATAATGATTTTAAATTTCTTGCTAAGCTGAGGAAATGGAAAAATAACTAGATTATTTATTGTAAATTTGCAATAGAAATTTTAAATACATAATTGTAATAATAATGTTACTAAGGAAAATTACTCTATCTACGTTTATTTAAAGCATTAATGTAGGTAGATCGTTTGAGTTGCATGCAGAGTAGCAACCATTGCAATATATTAAACAATTTGTAACCTTCACATTAAAAATAATCCGTATAGCCGATGGGAGCTTGTTCTTTCAATTATTAAAAAATGCTTGCAACGATCTATGTTAATGAATAATATTTTAAATTTTAATATTTTTGTGTTATCTTTATATTTTATTTAAATTTGAATAAAATAACCAATTAAGCATGTAGTACATTAATTGTCCACGATTAAATATAAACCAATTTGTCTTTTATAATCTTTTAATTCAATAAACAAATAATTCTTTCAAACATTAACATATCTTGGTTAAAGCATGCAGCTTTAAATTATTTTAATTTTTTACATAAGTTATAACTCTTCTATTTTAATCATAGGGAAATACATTTATGCAAATAACCAGCATACAGTGTTTACCTATCTTATCTAAGTTCTATTTGTATAGATAAATAATTTGCAATTTTCCACAGCAGGAAAATGAAGTATCATAGTAAGCTAATATAATGGTTTTGATCTTTGGGTCTCCGCTTATATTCTTTTAAATTTCCCGCTGTATCCCTCATGCAGCACCGAGAGAACCTAGTTCTAGGCTACTCATTCCTCTGTTTTCAGTCAAAATTAAAAACTTCTATTGCGTATTGAGCGGTGGAAATCAGTGCGAATATTATAAGCGCCGCCGGTAAAATGACTACTGGCTGGTCGATAGACAAACAAGATCACTTATAACAATTTTCAAGATGACATTTTTTTTCAAATTTTACGTCTATTTTTAGACCAATGATTGATAATTTTTGAATTCTCTAATGTATACCTTATTTAATAATGCAACAGAAAGTTTCATTACGAAACAGTAATTTATTTTATATACATTTACAAACTTAGTGTCTTTGCCATGTGAGAAACACGTTAAATAGTTTTTTTTTTATTTTCTAATACTCGTACTTCCTCATTTTTTAAATAATACTGTACTGCGATCAATTGAATTCAATTTTTTAAAAATTCACTGGTACTCAAGATGCTTTATTAAATTATATCTATATATTTAATAATTCTACAGTTTGGTGTATAATTTGGATCCCTCCCATTTTTTTACTCTTAAATATTTAATAGTTTGTTATTCAATTATTGTTTTTGTGTTACAAGCAATTTATAGGCGTTTCAAGTTACATCAAAACTTTTCTTTGTGGAATATTTCATAAGATACATTTTTTTATTTTCATTTGTTAAGAATTTATTAAGCAATAAATATCAATAATTTATTCCTGTAATAGTAATTATAGATATGACATTATTTTGTATTGAGTCCCGAAATATCAACAGCAAATATTCAAATAAAGCTTAAAATAAGCTCTTATCGTAAATGCTTATCTCGATAAAGCCAAATTAAAATGCTTATACTTTACTTACATTTTCATATATTAGGTAATATTACAAAAAAAGTTGTACAAAAATTGTAATCATTTAAAAATTAAACGACAGGTGTTAAGTTAAAGTCCTCATTATGCGATGTAAAAAGCAGAAACCGCAAACAACGATAATAACCTCATGTATAATTTATATGTATAATGAATTAATGAAGCCTTGAAATGACCTTAATTTAAATATACTATTGTACGTTATTATACAGATATTTTGGCACTTTTATATCATTTTTTAATATAAACACTATTTATATTTTATAACTTTTTATAATATTTTTTTGTTCATATATAAAAAACTTAGACAAGAACCATGTAGATGATAGTTCTGCTATTCGATAGTAGATGGCGCTGTCGGGTTCGTAATTAAACTGAAGAGGTCTTAACGCTACAGTGTATAAATCAGAATTTATGTTAATATTAATCATTTAGATGTTTACATTGTTTTTTAAGTGTATTCGATGTATAAAAAGTTATGAATGAATGAGTTTAAAGCTTGAGGTAAATAGTATTTATGTATGAATGGAAATTTATGTTTTAATATTGAATTATATAATTATAGTTGAATTTGTTAATTAATAATATTTATTTATTACAACATTTTTCTTTTCTTTAGCGTCTTTTGAGCATAAGTAGTAGTTACATTAAAAGGAATGGGAGAAATACGGATGGGAAGGACGGAGGGGATAAATGGGACAAATAATAATAATCAATATTCAGTGTTAATTTTTATGAAAAAAAAAAATGATTGTAAAGTAATAATAAATATGTATTTTCAGTACGAACTTTTGGGAAAAGTCAAAATATGAAAGAAAAATATATAAAACATATCAATTTATTACCTTTTAATCAACTTAGTTACTTACCTATTTGTTAAGTTTGAAAAAATATTTAAACTAAGGTAAAATCTAAAATTGACAACATTTCTTGTATCCTAATAATAAACATTATGTTTACATATTATGTTAACATTACACATAGAAATAAAACTGGGATGAAACCGGCAGTGAATATTACTAAATTGTTTTTGTTAAAACCATAGACATTGACCATAGAAACGCGTAACATAACACCGCACTTTGTCCTATCACTTTCATCTTTAATACCATAAAACATCAAGCAAGATGAACCCACAATCATTACCAAATAAATAACAACCCCGAATGATATTCAAAATGAATAATTTCAATTAGGAAGTAAATGTAAAATCACTCAACCATAAC